>LZPO01055355.1:30059-44693 GCA_001675575.1 Neotoma lepida
GATTATTAAGATGTATTTTTTATTATTTTAAAATTGTGTGTGTGTGTGTGTGTGTGTGTGAATGTGTGCATGCAGGTGAATGTGTACATGCAGTGTGAATGCAGGTCCCCAAGGAGGTCAGAGTTACTAGATCCCCTGGAGCTGGCATTACAGGCAAGTGTAAGCCAGCCGTTGAGAGTGCTGGGAACTACATTCTGTTCCTCTGCAAGAGAGAGACAGCTCTTAACCTCTGGGCTGCATCTCCAGCCCCAATACATTGTATTTTAATTGTGTACAAACTTGGTGAAAGTTTTCAAAGTTTTGAAATTTTGAAGAAAACACACATAATGATCTCATTGCTCTCATAATTCTATTCAACTATGAGGCTTCTACATTCCACGCTAATTTCATCTAGATGGTGCAATTTTAATGGGAAAAAATGTATCTTTTAGACCAGATAATGAACCAGCCTTATCACATAATTTGGTAAGAGACTTATTCATGTGGAAATAACAATAGTTTCTGTCTTTTACAAATTGATTAAGAAAACATAGCTCTTGGGCTTTTGGTGCCCTTCAGCCACACGTGAGTTTGCTGGCACACAGCCTCATCACGTCTGCATCGTGAGATTATTCCAAAACACATGTTAAAGAGCATCTCCTGAGTGAAGCCTATTTCCACTCGGAGTTACAAGTTGCCACCATAGTGGTCCTAGAGACTTCTGTGGTGCCTCGGTTTTAACACACTAAGCTGTCTTCCAGTTTCACGTGACATTTTTTTCTCCTAGGTGAGTCATTTGTTTGTGGGACAGGGCTAAGCTTTCTAGACTGGTATATGGAATAGTCTTAAAGGATAGAAGCAGGGGAATTATAATCAAGGCTGACTTACAGCTCCCTTTTTGAGCTTAAGCCTACATATATTAAAAAGAAAACATGTTTTTCCTAAAACCCAGAGGCAGTCTTAGGAAGGTTCAACTAGATAAAATTNAATAGTTTCTAGAATTTATGCTTCATAATTTATGGTCATGGTAAAGCATAGCATACTTTGTTAGGTTAGTATATTTTCTTAAAGTTATACATAGACAGTAAATGGAACAGATAAACTGTTCCCTATATGACACTTCTAGTGGCTTTCCAACTACACTACCCCAGGAGGCTGGGTCCTCCCACATCCATCAATCATTAATCAAGAAAAAGTCCCATAGAGTTGACCATAGGACAATCTTACAGGCAAATTTTCTCAATTCAGTTTCCTCTTCAAATGACCCTAGCTCGTGTCTGTTGAGTTGAAGAAAAGCCAACCAGTGCACTGGTGTCACCCTGGACTGAGCTAGGGTCTAAACTCAAAGCTCAGCAATTCAGCTAGTCTAGCTGGCCAACTTGTTCCAGGAACTCTCCTGCCTCAGTTTCCCAAGCACTGGGGTTACAGGCAAGGGTGTCCTACCCACCTGGCATTTACGTGCATGCTGCTGATCCAAACTCTGATCCTCCTACTAATGTGCAAACACTTTATCCCCTGAGCCNTCTTACTCAACCCCTGTGGGTTTTAATCTCTTTCATCATCAGACTCTTTGCTGTCCCAGTTCCCCTCCTAGCTCTATGCAGTGGTGGTAATAATGAATGTGTATAATAAATTTATACAAACTGCACTTGATTTTGGAGAAGCACAACTTTCAGGTCATGTCACAGCTTTCCATCTATGAAAGAATTACTACTTCCCTCGTGGCACATTATGGAAGCCAAATGGGGTTTCATTATTTAACCAGTTAGTGCACACATGACATTGGACACTATTGACATACAGAGTATTCAGTCATATAACTTATATTTTGTCTCATGGACTCCTTCTTATGTCTTAATAACAGCACACTGAGCTCTATATAAAACCTTAGGATTGAACAGTCTCACAAAGTGCTATGTTTTGTCTTCATAGTAGGTGGCTGCACGCCCCGCTTTCCTTATCCATTTCATTCTCATGAGGATATGGCTGAGCCTAGATTTCTTTCTCTTTATTAGATCGCTCAAATTAATAAGATCAAAACTACTTTAAAACTGAATGTCACAGCTAGGGAGACAGCTTAGCTCGTCAAATGCTTTTGTGTGAGCATGAGGAACTGAGTTTGGATTTCCATGACTCACATACATCTGCAAACGTAGGGCTGGGAGGGCAGAGGTAGGTAGATCCTAGGGTTCACTGGCCTAGCCAAGAGAGCAAATTCCACTGTCAGTGATAGAGTCTGTTGCCAAACATATGATGGAGAATGACAGAGGAAAACATCTGATAAATGTTCTTGCATTCATGGACAAGCCTACCACTCCACACAGATACATGTGCACGTATGCACACAGCACACGTATAAAAATTGCATTTAGATCTATAGGAATGGAAAGCCCTTATTTTTTTTTAAAGAACAAATGTTTTGTTGACACCCTTCCCCCATGATAACTAGAAGCAGGACAGAGAAGACACACGTGCCTTCATTTCCAGTTTCAGCACACTCCCCAAAACAGCCTTAACTGACTTTTTGATACTTCATACAGAGTTAAATTTTGGAACGTGGGTAAAGTAAAGCATGTTTGCGTCGCTATTGTTGTTGTTGTGTTCCCCGGCAGAGAAATAGCAGACAGCAGCTCTAATAGAGGTTATGTTACCACCGGGGAAATGAAAGCTGCCGGTCGGTGCAGAGCAGCACCTGCAGTGTTTCCGAGCTCCATGCCATGTTTCCAAGGTGCACGAGTAAGAAAGAAAGCATAAAAAAATTAATGCTGGGAGGGGAAGTAGTCTGTGCCCGATACAGAGGATGAAGCAGATGATGAATGACCAACTAAGTTTACCAGTGCTTCAGAAAGGGATTGGCTCTCATGGAGGGTCCAGGACAGGACCACTGAGGACCTGTGTGCCTCTCACTAGCCTACAACGATAGACCCATTTATAGGTTCATTGTCTGATATCAGCAAGGGGACACTGGTGAGAGTTTCATCTGAGAATAGGAAATTGTAGTTCCGGGTCGAAACTTCAGCAAGAAGAGAGATGGAAAGGCAGATTTGGGAGGTATCTGCTTGTGATGGATGGAGCCTGCTGTCTGTCCTCCAGTGAAGGGCTGTGAGGGCTGAGCCTTCTGAAAGTGCAGGGGCATCAGGAAGCAATGTCAACCAAAAACAGAAATGAACAAAGGACCAAAATCCCTAGGTTTCTGCTCTTAATTTAGAACAGATACTAATAATTTACCTTTACTTTTCCCTTTTAAACATTTGGTTTGTTTACCATATGATCATTCTCTAACATGTTCCAGAATCTTTGCTAACACAGCAGAACTGCATAAAGTAATTTCTTAGAAAGGGGCTGCTGTGATTATATTGTTTAATAAACCTGGGCAGAAAGTCGCAGATTGAGCTGAACACAATACCATTTGCTTGGTGCTACTTTGTATACAATTGTGGTTTCCATTGCGGGTTAATTAGCTTTTACGGTTGGAAGAAGATGACTTAAATATGTCTTTCAGGGACTATTCAGAATGATAGACACTCTTGAAGGCCTCTGTGATGATATTCTGAGTGGTATCGAAGGGCAGTGTTAATTTAGCCTGCTAAAGTATAAGCTGGAAGATTTTAAAGGGCCCTGGCTGGCTGTACATCTATAGTTGAGAAGCTTGCTTATGGTGATGTGGTGATCCCAAGACATTTACACTGAGCATATTAACTGCCTGTGTGTTGTCATTTAGAGCCTAGAGACAGGACTCACTGAAATTATCCAACAAAAGAATTTTCTTCTAATTTCCTATTTACTTTGTCTGGAATTTTATTCTTTACAAATCACTCTTCTCTCTTTTGAATACAAAAGAAGTTTGTTGCTATTAAGATATATGAAGAGCATTTGGAGATTTATTTATTTCAGTGCCCACTTCACGCCTATAAAACACACAGGGAGATTATTCTGAGTATCTACAGAATGGAGAATGTGTTCCTTTGAATGGAACAGGTGGATGGGGCCTATTGCTGCTACATATTCAGAAAGATGGTTTGCAAGCTAAAGATAATTTAACCTTTTGATTTCTCTATTTGGGCTTTTGTTGTTGTTGTTGTTCATCTTATAGAATTTCAGCAATGACCTGAAATGAGAAAAATAACTATGAATCTTTAAAATAGAGAAGAAGGAATGACTCTGAATGAATTCATTTGGCAGATAATATGCAGGTTCAGAAGGGACACTGTTAAATAAAGCAGGCCTTTGTAATAAGCAGAGTAAAACGTGCCTTTTAGACATGTAAAAACAGCTTAGTCACTCCACTACATCCAAGGCTACACCTGATAACCAGAACTCANTGACATCACTCATTCAAGATAACCAGACATGTCCTAGACCCAATAATGCCCATTGGACAGTATTTAAGCAGAGACCAAGAGCAATGCTCTGCTCTGCACATCTGGAGAGATGCCACCTTGCTCTGCCCTGCGGCTGGAGAGTCTCCCCCAAGATCCTGACCCTCGAATCAGAGACTTCTGTTAGAGACTGGACCTGACCTTCAGCTAACATACATCACACAGGTGAGCAGCCTTGGGGAGATAGGCTTAGGACCATAGTTAGGAATTTAGAGTGTGAACGTAGTGTGATGGCCCTCAGTGTAATAAAATGTAACTTTTGTTATATTAACCATGAGTATCTGTCTTCTTGCTGGAGACAACCTTGTAGACAGGCTCAAGACCCAAACTGGACATTGGTTTGGAGTTGCTCAGGCAAGAAACACTTACTTGTTCTCTCAGGTTCACTGGGTTGTGTTCACTGGTTCTCTACTTTAGTTAAGACCTCACTGCGCTGTCTCTAGTTCTAGGTTTGCTGAGAGATCAGTGGGTCACCTTAAGAATTCCATGGCAAGGAAGATTGGTCTGTGACTCCTCCCTTTCACCAGCAAATTCTCCCACTAAGTATCTTATAGAACAAGGGTCCCCAAGTCTGACTGCACATTTAGTCATAGTAACCAAGCTCTAGTTCAACTGGCAGTCAGTTAAGCTGACACATTTACCTTCTTCTCCTCTATTTCCTCCTCGCTCTCCTCTTCTTCCTCCTCCTCCTCCTCTCTTCCTTGCCCCTCCTTCTAGTCTCTCTTTTTTATAGTGGGTGGGTGGTTGAGCAATGCCCTGAATCACCACCCCTAGTAAGGTAGCAGGTAGCTGTAACCCCTGTCTACAACCTTGAGGTACATGCCTCTGGAGCATGGCCACCTGGGACCTTTAAGAAATAGGATGCACTTACACCACTCTCTCTTCGCTTCGCTACCTCATGGGTTTGGATTCTGATATGGACCAGGGCAGAGCTCTCTAGAGAACCACATTGGACCATACCTCACCCTTCCAGGATGCTGTGAGAAATTCCCGTCTTATTCTATCTTGTGAGTTAACCCCCAAATAAATTCCTTTGATCATGAAATAGAGTCCGTGGATTAATCCCAATACCTTTTCATTCCTTTCTTTTAAATTTAAGTTTGCCATGTGATTCTACAGCACACTATAGATTGAGATACATTCTGTATGGAAGTCTTTCACAGGGATGGACAACAGCTATGCTAATAAGTCTTCCCTGGACACTGAGAGGTTTTATGTACCACTCTCTGGTTTCACACTGTTCCCTGAAATCTCTGAGCCTCAGTTGTCTGAATCAGTTGTATGCAAAGTGCGAAAGAGCTTCTGTCCTGCTTAGCTGCTGTTAGTTGTGACTCAATAATATATATGCATGCTGTGGAAACATCCAAAGATCCTACTGGGCCCTTCTAGTGAGAGATCTGGCCTGAGGTGGAGAAGGAATAAAATCGTGGATTAAGAAATTACTTATAGAACTGTGAATCATATTTCTAATCTACAAGTATCTTTTCTCATGCAATAACTTTGTCTGATGGTCTAGAACTGGAAAGCAAACTTGCATCATCTAATTTTCTGTTTATTTAAGAAGTCAGGGGAAGGAGTAATTATTTTTCCATGTGTAAAAGTCAATTTATACTAGGATTACTTGCTAACAAATTATGAAACATTCATTTAATTAGATGTTAGGAGGTCCAAATTTCATTACCAACAAATAGTGTACTTTTTAAGACATCCAAATATTTTACTTTCTTCATCAAAGTTAATATGATATGTATTTTTTTCCTTCCTAGAGTTATATTTAAGTTTGTCTATGTATTCATTGCTATATAGTAAGGGGAAAAAAGCAACACACTACTCTTTTAGGACAATTCATGTAATTGTGAGCTTGNCAGAATTTAGAATTGCCAGGAAGATGGGCCTCTGGGGATGTTAGTGGGGTTTTTTCTTGATTACATTAATTGATGTGGGAAGATCTGTCTTAATTGTGGGTGAAGACGTTCCTTGTGAAGGCAGTCCTGGATGGCTCAGAGTGGAGAGAGTGAGCTGAGCAGTGGCATGGGTTCATCTTTTGCTTTTTCCTGATTGTGGATATGATATGACCAGCTGCCACCATGACTCCTCCACCATGATGGACTGCATCCTCAAACCGTGAGCCAAAACAAGCTGGTTCCTCTAAAGTTGCTTTTGCCTTATCACAAAAGGCAAAACCAAAAACAAACCAAGCAAGCAAACAAACAAACGAAAACAAAGCCAAGCCAAATCCCTGACATACCTCTGCAGACAGAGAACTTAAAGATGATTTAAGCAGTTATAGAGACAGGGAAGCCTACAGCAATAATAGGAATATCGTATTGTGGAAGATTCANACCACAAAGATGGTCTTAAAATCAAGTAACAGACAAGTCCATGTTCACTGCCTTTTGATGGGTTTTCAGTTTCAACTCCTGACTATTTCAACATATTACTGAGGGTTCTTTATTATCAGTCAAAACCTTCCCTCAGCAAACAGAGTATTAAAATAATATAATGGGGGGGTGCTGAAAATTAAGAATTTAAAATATCCAAAATTTTCTGCTAACCTGCCCATTAGGCTATTCCTCCATTGCAGCCTGGGATGGAAGCTGGAATCACCTTCAAANTGTTAATCCTACCCGATGAGAATAAGACCACTACCACAATTTTTAGCCAAATTTGAAGCACGGCTGATTTTTATTTGGGTACACTCAAGAGCTAGTCNGCAACTATCTCCTAAGTCTGGTTAAGGAGAGCAGCCCTGAATCCATTTCTTGGGCCCCTTTTAAGGAGTTAAAGCAGGTTTACAGAGGAGGGACAATGGAGACATAAGGAAGTACCAAAAAATACCATGTGGTCACCATGTGATTAGGGAGGGCTAGGGAGTGTTAGGGTGTCCTCAAAAAACAAGTCAAGATCATGAGTTGGGGCAGGTCAAGCTTCAGGAAAGAGACTTAAAAACAGCAACTCAGCTCTTAGAGTAAATGGAAACTTATTTTTAACAATGCAGCATAATGGCTCCAGCCTTCAAAATGGAGTCAGGTAGGTTCCTCAAAATCGGGCTGTTCCATAAATTGTGACACTGCTGTGGGGAGCAAGGCAGACAGGGAGGGAATGGCTTTCTCCCTGTGAGAAGCAATACTACACTCTGACTGCTGCTTTGCCCCATCTCTCTCCCTTTTACAGACAGTGACAGGCACTCTGCTGGGACACTGAGGACAGGTTATCTCCCACTGAAGGGATTTACCATCCAAGGGTGTTGATGTCAAGGTATCAGCGCCTCACACATTCGCTTGCTCTGCACNGCCATCCCATGCCTCCTGCCTGAGAATCTGACAGCTTGGCTGCAGGCTCTTGCTTTAAACTTCCCCATCTTCAAGAGAAGAGGNGTCTACCTCTGCCACATGGGTCTGATTCTCTCCACAGACCCTCTCCGTGCTGCCTGTTTCTGACAGTGGGCATCAATTCCCTTCAGAGCCTCCACTGTACTGTTGCCCCTCTCTCTGCCTACCAATGACATTAAAAAGTCCTTGGTCCCCAGTAAACTATCTCAGTGTCCTCTTGAACCACCTGCTTCATCCAAAAATTAACACTTCCAACTTCAGTTTCCCTCCTTTGTAAACAAATCCATTTTTCCATTCCATACATGGTTTATCATTTTCTCTTACTCCTGGTGTGTGTGGTGTCAGATTCAAAGGAAACCCTAATTGCCCAAACTCCGAAAGTTAGTGCATGTGTCCAGAAGTGACAGCCTTGGCTCAGCTCAAGCTGAACTACAGAAGGATTGCTAGAAGCCTACAGCCAGAATTTCTCAAGAACCTGCTAAATGGGTGTCTAACTGCCAGAAAGGGCTGCTTCCCTTGGCATTTATCTGCAGTTGCATATCTAAACCCATGCTGGCTTCCAAGCTCCTTCAGCCCCTATTCGCATTGTTACGCATCTCAAAGTCCACACTAGCCTCCTGACNATTGTCACCTCCCCAGCTCCTCTTCCACTATGCTAGTTCCCAGGTTTTTGCAGTTCACAGGTTACCCTCCTCCAGGTATCTGTCCATTCTCTGTATAATGGCAAAGTGTCCCCTCCCACTATTGTTGCTTTTCTTACAGATAGCTCTGGCCATGTCCAGTCTGCTTCTTTCTCTCTCTGCTCTGGACGCTTCCAGATGCCTCTAGATATTATTTCTCTCTTACTGTGCTTAAGAGTATTATAGATTATGGGGACTTTTGAAATTGGACTGCACGCATTTTTGCCTCATGATATGGCTACAAGTCTTTGGGGCCCAGAGAGTGGAATATGGTGGTTTGAAAGAAACTGGCTCCCAAAGGGAGTGGTACTATTAGGAGGTGTGGCCTTGCTGGAGTAGGTGTGGCCTTGTTGGAGAAAGTGTGTCAGTGTGGAGGTGGGCTTTGAGATCTCAGATATGCTCAAGCCACACCTAGTATCTCAGACCACTTCCTGTTGCGTGTGGGTCAAGATGTAAGAACTATCAGCTCCTTCTCCAGCACCATGTCTGCCTGCATGCCACCATGCTTCCTGCCATGATGGTAATGGACACTAAACCTCGGAACTATAAGCAAGCCACCCCAATTAAATNTTTTCCTTTATAAGAGTTGCTGTGGTCATGGTGTCTCTTCACAGCAATAGAAATCCTAACTAAGATACTTACCTACAATGAAAACCTTCCCTAAAATTATGGAGTGGCCATTTTGATGGTTTCTTTATTGTGCCCTCACTTACATGTGGTTAGGTGCCTAAATCACTTATTCTAGATAGCAAACCCAGACCTCTGGCCCATTGGTAACGGTAACTCAATATTAGACTATAGAAATCCATTTGCTATTACCCAATGTAGACATTTTCCTACTTATCAAAATTCGCTTTGAATAGTTTTCTGTTTTCCTGATTGACAAGGGAAGACCTGAAAATCTGAGGTAGTATGAGATACTTCATCTGAGAACTCATCTGAAATGATGACTTTCAGGGTCTCAGGAACAGACTTTCTTAAGGACACCCACCCCCCTCCCACACACCTCATTCCTATAGATACTCCAGTCTCAGAATAAGATGCATGATGTGCAGAAGGGGGGGGTGCCATAAACAAGGAAAAACAATTGCATCTGGAATAAGTGATGGGCCATGGGAAAGAACTGTTAGGATGCTTCTCTGAGTCTGTTTTTCCCCCACATGTGTTTGTCTTCCCAAGAGAGTCAAATTAGAAAGAAAAACAGTGTCCTGTTCTCCTAAGGGTTAGAACAGATAAATAAATAGGCTACAGGAGCCAGGGCAGAGGCTCTGCAGAGAAAACATGTGGCCACCCACATACTGCTTTATTACCATTATTAAACCGTTAACAGTGGCATCCACACATGACAAATAACTATTCACTTTAGATACCGAAGCTAATGGGAACCACTAAAAATCAATAAAACCACAAATAATACATCATTAAGAATTAAAAGTCGAAATAAAGAGATTTATATTCTATATTAAATGTGAACCTCTTGTGAGGACCAGATGCAAATGAGAATGATTGAAAAGGCCAAGCTTCCTTAGGAGGGTTAACTGTGGTCTCCTGCGCTCTTTCTGTTAAAGGAAACAAGATGCCTGTGTATGCAATCAGGACTAAAGTTAGTAGACGTCATAGGAGATAAGAGCCTCAGAATAACAGTAAAAGCCTATTAAGGAAAACCCTCCTGGGCTCTGTGGCTTGAGTAGAAACTTTACTTTCCAGGCAGGCAAGTCAGTCATCCTCAGGAAGGAGGGACTGTCCCTTAAAGTGGGCTCACCTTAAGCTATGTTAAAGAGGTGAGTGGAATAATTATTCCTTTAATGAGATACTCTACTTTTCCTTCCCAGAGTTCCTGCCCCATGATGTCATGAGTTTGCCAGGAGGTTTGTTGTATCCATGCACCTTTCTGTTTCTGTTTTCTTCTTTTCTGTTTCTTTCTTATTCCTTGAGCTTCCTTACTCTTTCTCTAAAGCCTCCCTCCCAAACCATGTGGCTACCTGCTGCAGGTAACTCAAANGGCATGGCTTCTTCTCTCTTCCAACCCCCTCTTCCAGGCAACTGTTGAAATTTACAGCTTGCCTGCTCTGGGTTAGTTTACTTTCAAAAATAATAAAATTGTCCTTGAACTTTCCTTTGAGCCTATTCTTGAATTCTTTAATGGACGAGACTAATAACCCCAAAAGGGGACCCTGATTTTCCTGGTATCATGATGGAATTCTCCCAAATTCTAGTAACAAAAGGAGAGCAGGGGCTCGGACCCTTGCATNTACTAGGGCTTGAACTTATAATCTTCTTGTCTCACCCTCCCAAAAATTTTTAAAGTGAANAGAAGTCATGAGATCCGTCTTCCCCAGGACAGCTTGGTGCACTTTTCAGAAATCACCAAGCTAATAGGACTGTCAGATTACATTACATTTCCACATGCCAGGCAACAGTAAACTGTGGAGTAACAAAAAATGCTATTTTGCAAGTAAACATTGTTGAAAAATTGTTGAAAAATTTGCCAGTAGCACATTTTATTCCATGAAGTCAACTTTTCTTCCAAATCCATTCTAAAAGTCAACTGAAGGAATGCAGGAGGCAGGAGGTTGAGCAGTGAGATAGACGTAGCTCACATGGACCCTGGTGTGTATTGCTCTCCTTTTGTTTTTCTCATTTTAATTTAAAATAAATTCTTGTTTACACAGTCATGAAAAGCCACCTAGCCTATGGAATGGTTATGAAAATCACAGAGTTTCCACCTGTTTCATGACCTCGTGTGCTCCCCCAGTTACTGAGTGACTTAGATCATTTGTCACCTGTGTCACCTGTATTCCAAACCAGAGTCGCCAGCTTTGATTTGTCTCTTCTCCAAACCAGAGTCGCCAGCTTTGATTCGTCTCTTCTCCAAACCAGAGGAGCCAGCTTTGATTTGTCTCTTCTCCATTTTGAAAGATTGGCATCTGAGCCAACAAGTGTCATGAGATGATCCTGGGTGAGCTTTTTCTTTTCAGGTTATCCTCTGTACTGCCTAGATGAGGAGTTAAATAGAGTCAGGCTTTTCCCCCTGTGACAAATTATTTTTGTCTCTCTGTCTCTCTTTCCCTCTCTGTCTCTCCCCCCTCCCTCTGTCTCTTTGTGTCTCTCTCTTTCTGTGCAAATGTTTTGTCTGGAAACAAAACTGTAAAATGCTACCTTTTCTCTACAGTAGAAACGCTACCTTCTCTCTCCATGAGCCGTCTTGTGACATCTACCCCTTGCTTCCTTATAGTATTAGTTAACTACAAGGAATCTTGGCGCTTATCATTGGCATTTCTTAATTTTATATCCTGAAGTTAGTAAGCACTTGGCCTCAATATTAATTACATGAATTTAATTCTCAAGTTATAATACGGAGACCATTACCTAATAACTNTGGTAAGAGAACTAAGTATAAAATCAGTGTGCTTAGCTGGGCAATGGTGGTGCACATCTTTGATGCCAGCCCTCGGGAGGTAGAGGTAGGTGGATCTCTGTGAGTTTGAGGCCAGCCTGGACTACAGAGTGAATTCCAGGACAGCCAGGCCTACACAGAGAAACCTTATCTCAGAAAAAAAGAAAGAAAGAAAGAAAGAAAGAAAGAAAGAAAGAAAGAAAGAAAGAAAGAAAGAAAGAAAGAAAAACAGTATGCTTACTCCCAACAGTCCCTTTAATAAACAATGTCAAATAATTTTAAAGTAAAACAATACAGTTCTAGAATAAAAATGACTAATTCTTTTTAAAGAGATTTATTTTTATGTGTCTGAGTGTTTGCCTACATGTATGCCTGTGTACCATGCATGCAGCTCNTGAGGAAATCAGAAGAAGGTGTTGGATCCTTTGGAGCTGGAGTTACAGGTGGTTGTGAGCCATCATATGGGTGATGGGAACTGAGCCCCCCTCCTCTTCATGGGTAGTCAGTGCTCTAACCACTGGGTGATCTCTCCAGTCCTCAGAACTTTAATTCTCAGAGACAAGTTCACATGCTGTTCATCATTTTTCATGTTTCTGCCTTTCAGAGGACTTTTGTGTCACATAAAATTAGATGGTGACCTCTCCTTTGCTGGCGTTGTCCTCCATTTACACAATTATAATTCACCGGTTTCCACTCGTTAAGAGCATATTAACGTTTGGTGGGAAATTTAAAAGGTTGTCTTATTCAATAACTCGACTCAGTAGCACTGTTAGAAATTGTGTTGCCTGAAGCATAGATAGGTGCAGCCCTTCCCATGGTCTCCTCAGACTTCCCAGTTCTACTTGAGAAAAGACAACTGGAAGGATCAGATAGGACATTTTATGAATGAAAACACTGAGCACCTTTGATGTGCTTGTTCCCAAAGCTTAGTTTTTATCTGTGAAGAGCTCAGAGCTGAGAAAGAAGGGTTTAGATCCTGTGGGAAGAGGTGCTGCAAGTTAGAAGAAAGGGATTTNGGGACTTGATAGACTAGAAGTGACAAGCTCTGTATGAAGTCATCTGCAACCCAGGATGCCAGGATCCTGCAGGAGCTAGATACTAATGTCACGTTTACAGCAGATAGCTCTAGCTAGTCTGGACTGCCAAGGGATGCTGTTTTCAGTCTTCCACGTTAGAAATTTAGCCTTTTTTGGGGGAAAAAAAAACTGTACTCCAGTTTAGAAAATTCCACGAACAAAGTTTAAATTAGATTCCTTTTATCTCCCAGCTCTAGATCTTTGAACTGTTATGACAAACATTGTTTATTCAGAATTCATTAAAGAAATGTTTACAGATCTTTATTTACTACTGTAGACTCTTAAATACAAATCATATGCTTCCCTCTTTGTTCATGAATAAGCATTAAGTGGTAACACCATACAAGGTACCCCATCTTTTAAAAGTAAGTGTTTTATTACATATAGACATTGTGCTAAAAGGGTTTTGAAGCAACAACACATGGTGAAAATGTAAAAATAAAAATGGACATGGAAGGCTCACATGTTTAAATAAAATGTACTTTTATTTCAACGTAAGATAGGTTGACAGGAAATAAGGTGTGAATTATTTCTGTGTGTCACAAGATCATATCACTAACATACAAAAAAAAATCTGTGTCTGTATCTTGCTATTGCTTTAAAGTTGAAAAATCTGAAGGTTTCTAAGCCTAATAAGCAGGATTAGAATCCACGTTTATAAGTGTTGTCTATGTCAACAGGCTTGTAGAAATGAAACCTTGTTACAAAAAAATGATTTCAAAATTTACTTGCAGGTGTGAGCATCCACTAGAAAAGAATCTCTTTCCTTTGAAATTCAGAATATTCTNGCAACAATCGTTGTTTTAGTGCCCTGAGGCAGAATCTGTGTACAGATTAAACTCTCCTTAGGAAGGGCTCAACTTCTCTTTCTGAGAAGACAAACTGTTTTGTATATTAACATGCATACTCCATTCTCTTCAAATCAAACCAGCCACACGCACTTTTGAACAGAGGGAAGTTTCTGTCTTCTCACTAAAGGAAAATATGTTTCAAAGTATAGCAGAAACAAACTGATGTAACATTCCTCTTTCTTGGATGCAGATAACCCAACTCTTCCTGTTGCGGAATATTTGTTTATAACTATGCAAAGATGTGTTACATTTGTTTAACTACGTGAAGATGTATTGTTGTTTTATTTTGCCCGCCTAAAATATCTGATTGGTCTAATAAAAAGCTGAATGGCCAATAGTGAGGGAGGAGGTATAGGCGGGACTTCCAGGCAGGGAAGCAGGAGGAGGAATTTAGGCTGAGGCTGGGGAGGAGGATGAAGAACAGATACCAGAGAGATATCAGGGGCCAGATAGACAGACAGACAGAGAGGAAACAGGAAAGTAGGACATACACAATGAAAGAAAGATAAAAAGCCCTGAGTCAAAATGTAGATGAATAGAAACAAGTTAAATTAAGTTAAAAGAGCTAGTGGGACAAGCCTAAGCTCAGGTCAAGTATTCATAAATCATAAGTCTCTGTGTCTCTATTTGGGAGCTGGTTGGTGGCCCAAAGAAAATTCCAACTATACTTCCCAATGTAACATTCCTACTTCTCAGGTGGGGACTCCTGGTTCTTGGGGACAAGCTCTCTGCTGCTGGCAGCAGGATGTGACTGGAAGTGGCTGAGGCTACCTCTCCAACAGCAAACTTGAATTTCACTCAAGGCCCTTTGTCAACAAGAAGCATCCCCGACTGTAACCACTTTTACAAAAAAATTAAAATGTGTTCATGGATTCAGTGACAAGTGAGAATAGATATTTATGTTTCTGAAGAGGTTTGGGGATTCCTATCATTCGCAGGG
>LZPO01055355.1:54206-66720 GCA_001675575.1 Neotoma lepida
GGGGCTAGTAAAATATCTGCCTCTGACACCCTGATAAAAATGATATCTGCCATGAAGAAGAACCCTAAGAGAGGGGTGTGGGGGTGATCGAAAGTGTCGTCCTTGATTGGTGTTTTTTTCCCCCCAAGCATCTTTAAAGGTGTCTTAAGGACCCACACTCATCACAGCCTGTAGGACTTAGTTTTTAACTGAAACATTCCCCCAGTCATTGCCAATTAACTCCACTTTTGATTCTTAGACATTTACAGATCCTTGAGAAAACAGGTTTTGTGAAGAATTAAAAATAATAATTTCAGATGTACCACATAAAGCAGATCTCTCTCTCTCTCTCTCTCTCTCTCTCTCTCTCTCTCTCTGTGTGTGTGTGTGTGTGTATGTATGTGTGTGTGTGTGTGTGTATGTATGTGTTCCTTTTCTTGTTCAGAACAAAGTGGATTTAGATTTATTGTAAAGTTCATTGACATGTCTACAGATACACGTGTTTTGCATATTTTATNAAACCCAGTGTTTAATGCCAAGAAGAGAAAACTACCTTGAAAATATTGACACGTATTTGTGACGAACTGTGAAAGAGATTCAGGGAAGGAAGGGAATTAATTACTCTGTTGTTCATTCGGTTTTCTGGAGCAGGTTTGTTTAGTGTGTTGTCAAGGCCTCAGTATTTTGTGGGAGGTCTGTGCTCCCTCAGAATCAGAATAGGGGTCATGCTGACCCATGAGAAGAGCAGTCAGCTAGGGAGAAAGAAAAACNGACAATTACAAACAGCATTTTGAAAAGAAAAACAAAACAAAACACCCGGCCCTTTATTCCAGTGAGTAAACCAGCAAATCTTCACTCTGTAATCACCCTTTACAAAAAAACCCCNGCGACTCATCTGAACTTCAGAAACACGGAACACCGGAGTAAATGTAAAGGAAATGCTTGCTGCTGGGATGCCACAGGCAAGGGAGGAGCTCACCACGTGTGCTTCTAAAAGAAAGAAACCTAGAAGCAGAGGGTTGGGAGGAGGCTGCGGTTGGCAGGCAAACGCACCGTCAAGTTTTCCCCCTGAGTCTTGAGGTCATGACCACTCAGTGGTCCTGAGTGCGGCAAGCTACACGTAATTTCCCACCTCTGTACTTTGATCTATTTTTGTGTGTGAATACTACACAGGCNGACCCAGAGATAAGCTGTGTCTTGAAATCTTGAGGTAAGAGTTAGACACACTGAGTGCAGTGACCCGCGCACCAGCATACACACAAGCAGCCACTAGGACCTCCGGCTCCCAGGCTGCTCCGTGATTTGGGATTAAGTATATGGAAAACTTGCTGATTTCCTGTACCAGCTGTTTAGAGAGAGCTGGGTAGGAGTGGATAGGACGCTGGGGCTTATCATTTATTTATTGCGACTGTCTGGATTGTTGACAGTAGTGGCAAGCCATGTTCCTGCACTTACTAGCAAGGGAAGTGTGACACCTTGAGGACAGGAGAGGGGGTGCCAGGAGCCCAGGGTAGCGACCAGAGTTCCGGGGTCTGGGTTGGGGGGCGGGGGATAGAGAATTTGTTCCACCAGTTGACCAGCGGCATGGGGGTTTGCTTACTACCGTGGGAACAGAGCTTTCAAGTGTTGGGTCCGGTTGCTAACTGAAGTTCTGCACCCTTGTGGGGCCCCACCAAAGCCCAGATATTGTGTCTGCCAGGCATCCTAGACCTAGGGGTCTGTCCTGGCTACCGACTTAGCTGGGTGACAGCGAGAGTATGGCGAGTCACCGTGCCCACTGGCTGACCTGGAACGATGCTCCCGGGGTGGCACGTCGCGGTGTATATGGGTCCTTTCCACCCGCTCTTGGAGAGGTGCGTGGGATGCGCATCCGCGGCTGTCGGGCCGACCCAGGGTGGGTGGGGGCAGTCCTNCAGGCTGCTCTGTGGCCACCTTGGGAACTCAACTTTGCCTGGGGGTAGGCATCAGAGCTGGGCGGGTGAGGCTGTAGTCTTGGGCACCCCGCCCCCTCCCGGGCCGCCCCTCCCCCGCGCCCCTGCTCTGGCTCTCCAGCATCCTCACTCCGCCCAGTTCCGTGCCAGCTGCGTGGGCTCCGGCTTCGTGCGGGTTTTTTTCCCTTTGGAATGCTCCAAAACTCGGCAGCGACTACGGAAACCCCATCAGAACTGACCAGCTGCGCTAGCACCGGGCGCAGCACTGGTGCNGCGCGCCAACCGAGCCCACCGCAGTCACTTCAGCCACCGGATTGCAACTTTGCAGGTAAGAGAGGGTGCAGCCTCCGCGCTCCAGACGCTGGCGTAGCAACTGGGATACTGGTTAAGTTTCCCAAGCCCCCTGGGAAGCAGGCTCCCTCTCGGGAGGCGGGCATCCCTTAGGGGTTACGAGTCACCAGGGTGCAGCAGCTCGGTTGCTTTTTAAGGTTCGGAGAAAGGTTTTTGCGAAGCTTTCTTTTGGATGACCCTGGTTGAGGGGGAGTTTGGGGTTGCGCCCAGGCTCTCTCTGCATCGCGTTGTAAGGCAGGGGTGAGAGCTAGGAGCGAACCCCTACTGTGACTTACATGGTAAACAAAGGATCAGCCTCTATGCCCGCGGTGCTGGGAGAGCGGTGGTTATGTTCAGCCTCTCAAGCATTAGGAGAGGATGGAAATGGCACGGTCCTTGGGCACATACTGTGAGCCTTACGGCTCTCCACCAAGCATAGAGGCTGAGGGCACGAAGGGAGTAAAGCGATCGATGTTCTGTGGGTCCATTCCCCTCTGCGTCATTTTCCTTCTGTTAGGCAGCAAAAGCACTTTTACGCATGTGGTTGGACCAGGTTTAGTGGTTCTTATTTCGCCTGGCAACCGAGATTCCAACTGAGCCAGGCACCCTGCTTGCTACCTGAGTAGATAGCTTGGATCCATGGCGCAACTTGTTGTTTCCAGCTGCGAACTCAGCTGCCTTTTGTGACTCTAGAGGAGGGGCGGATTGGAGAGAGCTGGGCAGAGGCACAGAAGACCTCGTCACTGTGTCCAGTGCTCTCCAGCCACTGTGGCNTGTCCTTGTAGCCACAGTTTCTCAGGGGAAGCCCTACCCGTTAAATTCCGCTGCTATAAAATGTTAGTGAGTTACTTACGGAGTAAGCGACCAAGCCAAAGGAGTAGGAAAAGGGAGGAGAGGCTTGTGCTGTGCCTTTAAAATGACATTTAGAATAGACTTGTTAAACTGAGATAAAATAAACCACCGAGACTCATAGAATTGCTGGCTTTTCTATCGTAGTTATCACAACGCAAAGCTCTTAAAAATTCTTTAAGGAGAATAAAAGATTTAACAGAGGATTTTTTTTTTAAAGACTCAGACACTAAGAGTAGGAGTTGGTGGCTATGTTAACCGTGTTACGATTTGCTATTTAAAGTTATATTTATGACGCCTACTTCTGTTCCTCTGGACAGTAAACCAGGAAACATCAAGTATTTAAGAGAAACAGAGTAGTAAGATATAGGGGTAATTCTGTCCGAAATTCAGAACATGGATCAAAATTGGGTTTGACTTGGTTGACGTGAATGGAGCTCTTTAGAATCTCTGCGAATAGTGCAGTTGTTTANGGGGATCAATCAGTCTNAGAGGGCAAGGTAAATGGGCATTTTTCAAAGGATTTGTGGTTGTCTTGGACTAATAAAGGGTAGGACAGGTGGAGGGGAGTGCACTGGTATGGTTTCTGAGTAAAACTGTAGTGAGCAGCTCTGCCCTGCCTGAACGTTGATGAAATCTCTACAGTGACTGGCCTGAGGAAGGATAGACATGCCAAGAAAGGCAAAGAGTTAGAAAACTAACAGGTTGATGAGAGGGATCCATCCGAGTTGCCTCATATTCCTTTGAGTGAATGTAATATGATGAGAAGATTTGCAAGTCTGAACTTGGAGAAGTATACCAGTTAGATCTGAAAAGAACGTACGCATTCTAGCGAAGCTATTTAGGCTGGACAGAAAGCGAACACCTCTTTAGCTAAGCCTGCCAAGCATGGATGGCCTTTGTGCAAGTCTCTGATCTTAAGAAATGAAGTACGTTTCAATTTTCCTCTTTATGGCCATTCTCAAAGAAAAGAGAGGGACTAGATTTACAATCTTGTATTATTTATTCTTCTGTTGCATTTATCTCTAGAAAGCCAAAATCGAAATGTGTAAAGTGGCTACTTTAATTATCAAAATAGTAACAGGCCAAATAGCTCTCCACAGGACAGAGTCTGAATCAGTTTGTACTTTATGGAGATTGGCACTCCCAGAAGCTGTCTGCTTAACCCTTCTGTTTAGTGAACCTTTGAAAGGCTTTCTTGTTTAGTGTATATACTTCAAACTCGGAGAGTCACATCCATCCAAAGAACTAAAAACCTACCTGGTCCAACACCCTCATCCAGAAGACAGAGCACAGTAAGCTTCCAGCAGCAACTCGTGGCGTATGAGCTCCNGTTTATAATGGGTGTAAAAGGCAGATGGAGTGTTTTTCAGTTCTCAATGGCTATGTCTACTGATANGTGCAGTGAAGTACATGGCATTAAAACTTTACTTGAAATAATTAGCTTTAAATATCGCTGTTCCTGAACTGAAGGTGATAAACAGAAACTATATACAGTCATTGTATTTTTGATACAATTATTATTTTTTATGATACAAAAATAGTAAATATTTCTGGTCATCCAGGCAAATACTATCAACTTACAATATTTTAAATCGGATCAGTGTCTGAAGAGCTACAGTCCCCGGGAGAGTCTGCTTGTTACCTCTCTGAATTAAAATAAAACCTCTGGGTTTTATTCCCACATGCTTTATCTTTATTCCCACATGTTAAATCTCCAGAATGACTGGTATCAATTCAATAAATTAACATTCTATTTATCAACTGAAGATTAAAATGCGGTCCCTTTTCTATATAGTGGATATACTGTGGCAAAGATAAAGACAGGCATACATATGTTCAATAGTAAACTTTTAAATAACAATGCTCAGAGAAATCAGAGATTTTGTAAATAAAGATGGACACGTGAGAATGACAGAGCAGTTACTAGGACCATAAACTACCACTGAATGCTTTCTTTTGAAAATGTCACTTAGATTTTTTTTCTAACAAGCTGGGTGGATGGGGAATAACAGGCTGTTACATTTCCTTCTGAAATCATCAGTGCCAGACAGTTACGAGATCAGATTCCAACGTACATCTTGACTTCCTAAATTGTGTTGTCTGGGCTAATTAGAAACTGGCGTCAGTGACTTATTTAATTTCCATCAAATACCCTAAGCTTTTATTAAAATGACTCTTAGGAAACCTGAAGTTGAGACAACTCAAAGTGAAAANCTTGGTTGTGCTCTGTCCATTCCCTGCCCCCTGTAAACACTCACTTGGGTATTTATTTCCCTCTCGTTACGGTGATGACTTGCGTTATCCTCCCTAAGCTTTCCTTTTCTCATTCTTCCTCATGCACAACATCTTCAGCATTTCAGGAGAGTGGAGGACACTCTTTTTAAGTCAGAGACAGACACAACACGGCCGTGATTTTTAAATGAATACAGATTCAGACATGATCATGGAGAACNTTCATGTAACAGTCAAGACAACCACAAAATAACCAAGGGACAGAGAAAGACATTTAGGAAGAGAGTCGTCTGGAAAACTAAAGGTAAAGATACTTTTATGGACAATATGTTAACTTAAAATGATCTCATTCCATGAACTATTTGGTAATAAACTCAGGATCAAGTTCAAGGCAATGAAGTGTTTAAACCTTTCAAATATCCCTGTGATGGATTTGAAAGTTCAGCTTAAGTAGGGTAGGAAGGATGGCAGTCCAACTACTTTATCTATTATTGTAGCCGAATGTTACACAGTATTCAGTCCACATTAGTTTTCTGCACATCAGTGTCACAGAATGATGGCTTCCTAAGATATGACATAACATACATGGGCATAGTCTTATGCCCTAAACTAGAATAAATTTTAACTATTTAGATACTAATATAAAAATATGCCTTTATCTAGCACAAAGCATTCTCTTTGAGAAATAGTAATTGCAGNAAAATTGATGATAGATATTAATTAAATACTGTCTGTAGTTTGCTCTTATCTTTTCAAAATATGTTGAAGAAGTTACCCTAAGTAACTTCNCTGAGCCAGTAACAAGAAGAGTGGGTATTTACTTAAGACAGAGGACAGGAGAGACAAAGAAGGGAGGGGCCAATATTTCTGGGCACCAACCAGTCACTCCTTATCTTCCCTTCTGCTTAGAATTTGAAGTGTGATCACTTTTTAGCAATTTGGAAAAGGTGAACTGTGCAAACATCACAGTTTAACTCTATGGTGAATCAGTGTGTTGAAAAAAAAATCCTATGTATACCTGTCACCGAAGCACTTGGGAGGCTGAGGTAGAAGGATCCTGAGTTCAAGAGTAGCCTGGGCTACAGAGGGATAGCATGTGAAAAACAAAACAAGACAACAACCAAAATAAAATAAAAATATAACCCAAAAGGCAATAAACAAAGAACAACAAAACAACCCTGAAAAATAAAAATTACATATTTACTTATTTCCTAAAAACAAATTGTATTTTTCCAACTATTTATTTCTTTTAAGTTTGCAAATACTATGACATGGGAATAAAATGTCTGTTCCTTCCACCGGGACAGAATTAGAAACGGCATCCTTGAAGCAGAGCAGGAGCTGATCTGCTTGGCTCACACAGGCTGCCTTTCTGTTTTCTGTCTGTGCTGAACATTGACGCTGGGGCTTTGCACACATTATACACACACTCCAGCCCAACCACAGACCTTGCTCAGGCACCCTGATTCCAGTCTTATTCTTGAATATACNTGTAATACACGTGGAGAAGGAAGTTTATTTACATGAATAAGATTCTAGATTACACGTTTTTCATTAAGAGGCAGTGAGACGAGCTTCTTAGATGAGTTTTCATTCGAACCTCACCACGTCTTTAGCTATTGATAGCATCCTTTTGTGGAAAAACAGTCAAGGTAAGACGTTAGATTTATATTCCATTTACCGATGTTACATAAAGTGTTAAGACAAGTGGCTTTGTCTTTATTTTTTTTTTTGAAATTTTAACTAGTTATTTCATGACCCTTGGTATTTGACATCCCAGAAGATACTTAACGGTTGGTAAGACATTTTAGTACGTATGANATGGTGTTTTTAAGTGGACACATGCATCTGAAATATTATATACAAATCTATTGACATTGCACTGAAAGATAATATCTTTGAATGTTCATAATATTAATGTGGCACTTAATGCTGGAATACTACCACCTACACACATATTTACTGCCTACTTGTAAATGGATAATTGAGTAGGCAGATGAGTGGCATGTGGGTTCCTGAATTTTTGGGCAGAGTTCCCTCTGTCTAGAATAACTTTTCCTTTTCTTTCCTGGCAGACTTTTCTCCTATCACTGAAGCCTTCTTTACGCCCAGAGCCCTTATTATTGACTCTGGAAGTTTTGTCCCAATGTCTCAAGTATAAGCGCAGACAAAGCTTGTTAGATGTGCCTTGCANTGCCTAAAGGCCTGTCTGTAGAACTAGACAGTAAACACCTTTAAAANTGAAAATGATGTTTAAAAGTATGTGAATTTGCCACAGAATTAGATTTCTATAGATATTGTGCTTTTGCAGTTGAGCAGAGTTCATATTTTCATTATGTCGTACTTGTGACAGATGACTTTTCACATACTTATTTAATGAAGCCAAGTTATAATAATATTCCCTTATATACATGTGTGATGAATGCCACACAGTTTCTTACATTAAAAAATAATTTTCCAGTTGTCATTCAACAGAGACAGCATTCAGTCACCTAGTTGTTGTGGAGGGTTCATCATCACAGGATTCCGACAGCCGATCATCAGTTGTTTCGATTCCAATGCTGCTGTGCTAGAATTTCTAAAGTTTTCCATCCACTGTGCTAGGAGGGGAGAAGTCAGAAATGAGAGAGCCCAGACACAGCTGTTTCCCAGGAACGCATGCTGAACCGAAAGGAGCCATGGCCTCCGTCTGTGATTATATTTAGCAAATTAAGTTGAAAGTTCATGTCCTAAATTTGACAGAACATGATGATCCATTGTAGGCAGCATGAGTTTGCCATTTGGTCTTTTTATTATGTGTTGTTGAACTTCGGAAACTACAAATCAAAGGTTATTTCCTTCAGAATCAGTGGGTTAGGCTGCTCAATATTCATTTTTTTTGAATGAGTCAAATAAATCAGTATGTAAGGATTGATTTTTGTCTTTTCTCTGTTTTCCACACCTCTTTCTTTTAAAGCATTTGTCTGTAGTAACTGGTCACATACCAGTATGAATTCTCAAAATACAATGGAAAGATGAGCCAGGAGGCTTAGTGTGTGCACAGTAGCCACAGGGTGGAGAACTCATTGTGGTTTTCCTCTTGTCACCATGGTGAGCATCCTGTTAGGATGTTAGGCAAAAGTGGTGCTCTTGCTGAAAGGAAGGAAAGGTGATACCCAAAGATCACACTGAAAGCCACACCTTGGAGGCTCTTCTGCAGCCAATGTAGTTGGACAAGCACATCTGGGTCATGTTGAATTTCACCTATCACCCAATATATACAGAAATGTATACACTTATACACACATCATATATTTATGTATTTGTGTACACACACACACACACACACACACACTCACACGTATTAAATAAGTGATGCTGGCGAGATAGGGTCTGAAGATAAAGGCACTTGTCACCAATGACCTGAATTGTCTCCCTGGGACCCACATGGTAGGAGGAGAGAGCTGACACTAGTAGCTGTCCTCTGACTTCTACATACATGTTGTGGTGTGTGTACTAAGAAACACACATAAATACACAGAATAAATACATTTAATAAAAAATTAAAAAGCCTATAGTGAATGGATTTTTTTTAAGTAATGAATAGTAAGAGCCTGCTTATACCTTGCCAGAAATTTTCTTTTCTGTGATCTATGCAGAGNAGTCGGTGTGCCACCTGTAAGGAAGGCTCATCTGGCCTCTAAAATTAAGGAGAGGGAACATTTACAGCTAGACCTCTCTGTATGTGCTATGTAAAATGGAAATGCTGGCAGAGAGGAAGGGTTTATTTGTTTATCTGGTTCATTTTAACCTCACAGCTTAATGTTTTGATTTGCAGTGTGCTGGCGCTTGGAGAGCTGAGCTGAGCTATCATTCAGCACTCCAGCACGTTCCTGGAACAAAGTGAGCCAGCAAATGATTTTGCTCTTTCATGAATAAAAGACACTTTAATGAAAAAGTATTTCAGTATAACGGTACTTATGATAAATACCTTCCCATCATGTGAAAACATCAATAGCTTCAACCTGAGAAGTAAGAGCTACCTTGCATTCTGCTTGGACTTTGCAGTGAAACACTAAACCAGAACTCAAAACCTAACTGGGNGAAATACTCAAGTACTTTCCTGTTGGGTTGTGCATTGCTTTATTTATTTATTTTTTCCGAGACAGGGTTTCTTTGTGTAGCTTTGCTCCTTTCCTGGAACTCACACAGTAGCCCAGACTGGCCTCGAACTCACAGAGATCTGCCTGCCTCTGCCTCCCGAGTGCTGGGATTAAAGGCGTGCACCACCACCGCCCAGTGGGTTTTGCATTGCTATAGTTGAAAATTTTGTACAATTATATGTAGAAAGTTGCCCCCTTTTAGCTTAATGGTTCATAATTATTCAGAAAATGCAGAAGACTCATTTCAAATGATAGTATCTTTTTCTCTGATTAAAAAAAGAATATCTGCAAAGAAAATGTATAACCCATTGAGAGAAACAAGCTGAATATTTGAAATGATCCATTATGGGGTAACATAGATATATATGGAACCAAAGCAGGATTTGTTTCAGTTTCTTTAAAGGAAGTTTTTCACTGTGTGAGTTACTTTCTTATATAGTCTAGAGGCAAGCTAAGATCCTCCCACTATATATATTATATATATATATATGTTATATAATATATATAGTAGGATTATGAGTCAAATATTGAAAATGATTAATTAATTTTATTTGTAAAGCAGATTGTGTTCTTTTCCTTGTATCAGTGCTCTTGGGACTTGTGGAATTTAGTTGGATAATTTTAATTATAGTGAAATAAGTATACAGTCTCATCAGAGACAGTGCTGTCCAAAGGGTTACNTGTACTCTTAANTCCTCTGTAATGTTTGATACTGTCTGTTGCATATTCTCTGTGCCCTCAGCCTATAGATGGGGATTTTTAGTTTTCTAGTTGGTCCTGGATTCGGATACTTAGAGAGCAGCACACAGAGGTGCCAGCCTAACTGCATATTTCCTACAGCCCCAACCATGCCAGGCCTTTCCATATATAGTGATGTGATGACGTTTTATGCTTATGAACTCTTAGAAAATTGTTGTAAGGTCATCCTGATAGATTATTGATGTTGACATATTACTGATATTGATGTTATTGATCATAGGTGATAGTTTATTTTTACACGTTTAAAAATTTAATTTCTACATATACAATAAACACATTCAGCTTATTTCCTTGACACCCTTAACAACATGATATGATCCATTGTGGGGTAACATAGATATATATGGAACCAAAGCAGGACTTGTTTCAGTTTCTTTAAAGGAAGTTTTTCATTGTGTGAGTTACTTTCTTATATAGATCTAGAGGCAAGCTANGACTGAATGTTTGGTAATTATTTGAAGTGTAAATGTAAGATTAACCAATATAGAATATATATCTGTTTGAGCTATTTTCTCTTTACCATTACTCCAGAATAGATAAAATAAATTAGAAGAATAGCATGCTTATCTTTTGAAAAATACATTTTCTATGTTGAGCATCCACACGTATTTTATATGATGGAAGAAGCCTGAGTTTGACAGGTTTGTTCTGTTTTTTAAAAAATAATTATCGGTGCCAGAGAGATGGCTCACTGGTTAGAGCACTGGCTGCTCTGGCAGAGGATCCAGGTTCAGTTCCCAGCAACTACATTAGCCTGTAACTCTAGACTCAGGGGCTCTGGTGCCCTCTTCTGGCCTCCATAGGTTCCTGCATGCATACTGTGCACAGACATACTCAGGCCTGCGCATACACATAAAATGAATAAATGAATATTTTAAAAGAAAAACAATTATTACTATATTCTGCTTTGTATTTTGCTTTTATTTTTGGTTGCTATGATGGCTTCACGCACTCTTTCCAGATATCCATTCCTCCCTGCCTTGTCTGGTCCTGCTGAGCATTTAAGAGTTCTCTTTTGTGTTTCTTTTAGTATATATTGGCAGTGAACTTTCTGGTTTTGATTATTGACTTTTTAAAATGTTTTCTCTCATGTTTAAAGTTATTTTAATTAGTTAGAGTATCATGGACTGGAAAGTCATTCCCCTTCCACACTTTCATGGAATTCAGTTCATACTTAATTTAGTCATTTCTGTTGAGAAGCCAGCTGTAATTTTGAATTATTTNTTTTTAGTTGTTTTTATCTTTACTTTAGTTGTTTTACATGTTTTCTGTTAGTATTTTATGTAGTTTTTGTTTGTTTGTTTGCTTGCTTGCTTGTTGTTTTTTGAGATAGGGTCTCACTATGTAGTTCTGACTATTCTGGAACTCACCATGTAGCCCAGGCTGGCCTCCAACTCAGAGAACTGCCTGACTCTGCCTCTCAAGTGTTGGGATTAAAGGCTTGGACCACCATACCCAGCCTAATTTTATTTATTTTTTAAAAAGATTTTATGTGTAGAAGTGTTTGCTGCATGTATGTCTGTGCACCATGTGCATGTAGTACCCTCAGAGGCCAGAAGAGGGCATCAGATGCCCCTGGATCTGGAGTTACAAATGGCTGTCAGCAATGCATCATGCTGGAACTGAACCCAGGTCTTTGCAAGAACAGCCTGTCCCTTTAACTGCTGAGCACTCTCTCCAGCCCCCAGCATTTTATTTCTATTAGTTATAAAATAATATGCCTTGTATTTCTCCTGCTCAACTCATAGAACACTTTATAGTGTGATTTGATATATTTCAATGGTTTTCAAAAACTCAGGTCTATTATGTCTTCATGTATAATTTTGTATCATCATTTCTTTCTCCATTAAAGTAACAAGATATTCATGTCCAGATTTTTGTACTCCATGACATGTTACTAATATCCTTTAATTCTTCTTTTAATGTATTTTCTAACCATTTCTGCTCTTCGTGTCTTTCTCTCAGCATTTTTATAGCCCTGTTTTCCCAAATGACATTTCTCTTACACTCTGTTGTACCTTCTGTTAAACTCATTCTGTGCATCTCTCAGTTCATTGCTGAGTTTTANTTTCAAGTCTTTCGTTTGGTTACTTATATTTTGCAGCTTTTATAAGTTTCCCCTCATATTTTGCAGGCTTCATAAGTTTTCCCTTATCTTATGACTGTTCTTGAATCTCACCTGTACTTTTAAATGAATACTCGTAACTCCAGTAACAAAGTTATATGTAGGTATATTTTCATGGAATGCTTCTTTCTTTTTAATTTTAAGATAAATGGACATGGTAGGAG
>LZPO01055355.1:78850-90104 GCA_001675575.1 Neotoma lepida
CTTCTTCCTCCTTCCTCCTTCCTTCTTCCTTCTCCTTCTCCTTCTCCTTCTTCCTCCTTCTTCTTCTCCTTCCTCCTCCTCCTCCTCCTCCTTCTTCTTCTTTTCTTCTTCAAATCTGAAATGTTTGAACAGGAATCAGTAACTCCTCTGTAGATACATCTCTAGTTCTGAGCATCATTGACAACTGGGATGGGCTTGAAGCCTAAGCAGAATTACTGTACGCTATTGGCTTGGGTGTGGGGAGAGACAAGATGGGTGTTTAGATAATGAAATTTTCATCAGCTTTGGAGACACAGTAGTAACCCTAGGCAGGTGGTTCTGCCTGCTGTAAGAAAGCACTCTGAGAAAGCCATTGAGAACAAGGCAGTAAGCACACTCATCCATGGCTTCTGCTTTAGTTCCTGCCTCCAGGTCCCTGTCTTGACTTTCTACCTTGGCTTTGCTTGCTTGATGATGGATTGTATGTGGTGATCTTTTGTTGTACTCTAATAAAGCTTGCTTGAGGATCAGAGGACAGAGCCAGCCACTAGATTAAACATAGAGGCCAGTCAGTGGTGGCACACACCTTTAATCCTAGCACTCGGGAGGCAGAGATCAGTCTGGATCTCTGTGAGTTCAAGGCCACACTGGACTAGATGAGATTGATCCAGTCTAGGAGAGAAACAGAGCCAAGCAGTGGTGGCACACACCTTTAACCCCAGGATTTGGGAAGCACACTTGCCATTAATCCCAGCACTAGGAAGGTTGAGATAGGAAATGAAATGGCTGGGCAGAGAAAGGCATATAAGGCATGAGGAGACAGGAACTAGAACCTTTCAATTGAGGACTGGGAAGCATTCAGTCAGAGGCTTCCTGGAGTTGACGAGGTGAAAAGTAGCAGTGGCTTGTTCCTTTGTCTCTCTGATCTTTCATCATTTACCCCAATATCTGGCTCCAGTTTTGTATTATAAACTATTTAGGATTCATGCAACAATTGTGACCTGTAAACCAAATAAACCCTTCCCTCTCAAAGTTGCTTTTTTGTCAGTGTTTTATCACAGCAACAGAGAAGCAAAGTAGGACAATGTCCCTGAAGTCGTCTTCCCTGTTGTTCTTGAAGTGGTCTGCTGCTGTATTTACAGGCATTGCTGTAGGTATTCATTGGACAGTTCTCTGAGACTAGAACCTTAAACCGAAGCCCTCTTGGGTGTTGACATGTCACACTCAGTGCCTCAGAGCCCAAGAACCTAATAGAGAAGAGCCAGAGCCCCTGGAGCAGTGTGAGGAGAGGTGAGCCAGGACCTTTTTATACTTGGTACACGTGGAATGTTCTCTCTCTTCACTTCTTAGACACCTTTGAGAAGAACAATGGTTAGAATTATTCTGTTGACCTTTTGTCATTGCTTTGAAGACAGCCCATCCCAAGTTAACTGTTTTGTATGCCCAAACACAAGTGCTTCCTCCTGTTATATGATCGCTGCNTGCACTAGGTGGCATAAGGGGAAGAACATTTGAGATATGGTAGATGTAGAATCTTGAATGTCCGCCAAACACTTCCTGTCAAAGGCTTGGTCCCAGCCCGTGGCACAGCCTGGATGAGACAGAACTTTTAGGAGGTTGGGCCTCGTGGGAGGTGTGTGTGTGCCTTTGGAGTGCATATTGGACCTTAAACCTCACTTTCCATCTCTTGGCCTCCTGGCTGCCCTAGGTACCATGCATCTCCATGGTACTATACCTCTCTAGTCACCCCAGAGCAGCTGGAGCCATCTACCGCAGATGGAAACCAAGAGTCAAAACCAACATTTCACTCCTGTAGGTCATTTGCCCCAGGTATTTTGTCACAATGATGAAAACTAACACAGATNAATTAGTGTCATACAGTTACCCAAGGAGTTAATAACTGTTGTGTTTTAAATTCCTGGAATGTATGTTTGCTGTTGTATATATTTGTGTTTTTATCTCCACCCTCCCCTCCTTTTTGAAATGAGGTCTCACTGCATATCCCTGGCTGGCTTAGAACTTGCTGTGTAGACCAGGCAGGCCTTGAACTTATAGAGATGCGCTTGCTTCTGCCTCCTGACTGCTGGGTTTAAAGTGCCATGTGCCACCTCATCCAGCTTATTTGAGTTTCTCTATTAATGATGATGACTTGAAGCCTGGAAGGACCTCTGCAGAACAGCAACAACCATCAGAACATACATTTTTTTTTAAATCTATGATGTAGTAATTATCTTGTTCTGTGTTGGAAGCTACTTGGCAGTTTGAACTGACACTGAGGTGACCAGATGGGAATGACACTCTGTGAAGTACTCTCCATGCAGCAGCAGTGTCTTTTCAACACAGAAGAGCAGCAGAGAGCAGGGTGAAGTACACAGGGTCTGGGACCACACTCCCTTGGTTCCAGTCCAGCTCCATCTTACCATTTGTGTGGCTTCAGGGAAACACTTGAATCTAACAGTGTGTGTCTCTGCATCTGTGTGGTACTTAAACACTTCTGCCACTTGTGGAGTGAGTGACACTAGATGATCTNTGTAAAGAACCCGGCGAAGTGCCCAACACGTACNAAGATCTAGTGAGGATTTGCANTCACTGTTGTGGTTCTCTGGAAGTTTCTCATCTATTCCCTCAAGAACTGATCCTGTTGGGAGCTAGAAGGATAGTTCAGTCGTTCAGAACACTGGTTGCTCTTCCACAGGATCTAGGTTCAACTCCTAGATCTCACATGGTGGCTCATAACCATCCATAACTCCAGGGGACTCTGATGGCACTGCATGCATGTGTTGAACAGANATACATTGCAGGCATAACATTCAAACACATAAAATAAAATAAAAATAAATAAAAGAACTAAGCCTATTCCTACACNTGTTAAGTGCNGTTATCTACAACATCTGGGCCATCACAAATGCTACTCTTTGCATTTACCTTTCTACATAGTTATGACATGTTTGGCTTTTAGTTCTCATCCTTGGANGTGGNACTCAGCTAGAACACATTGAAATTCGAGATTGATAAGATGAACCTGAGGATGGTCCTCACAGTGCCCATTCACACATCCCTAGGTGTTTCTGCCAGGGTTACTCCTAGCCCTGGAGCCTTAGTTTGACCTGATGCCATGCCTGAGCTGTGGTTCTTTGGGGAGGCTCAACCTTTTCCTACTTGACAGTCTAGTTAGCCCTTCCACTGTTACATAGCAATAGGGTTCATTGGGGTCCTNTGAAANTTCTTGTTACTGCCCCCCCCATACTGTGAGGCACAGGTTTCCTCAAAGCAGGTGACGTGTCTGCTTAATCTCTTACTATAGTCTTTCAGAATTTTATAAGGNCAGACAGCTGCTAACTACTCAGTGTGCACTCATCAATTGAAGAAATGGAGATTGTTTCTTTCTGATAGAAAGTTGAATGCCATCTATATATTATATTTTTTTACCTTTTCCTATTTGGTAACCACTTACCCTTGTGGGAAAAAGTGGTTTTTCTCTCTTCCATGCTCCTGTGATGTGTAGTTCCCTCACAAAGGTCTTTATCAAGCATGGATGACAAAAGGTAATATTTTTGAGAAAGCCTGAATTCTCTTTTTGAAAATTTATCAAATTTTTTTATCCCCTTTACTATCTCATATAGTCTGCTTAGAATGGTCCCTTCCTTATTTAGAAGTGTTTAATACAAGCTATAAAATCCAGTCTCCAGCAGCTGTGGTGAGTGGTGTGTTATCTTATATTTATTAGTGTTGATAAGTTTTCATGGTTTAAGTCTTCAGGTTTTTTTTTTTTTACTTTTTTACAAGAAGGAACAGCAAGTATGGGATCTTAAGTCTGAGAGCTGCTGAACAAGTGAATTTGGAGGGAGTGATTTTTCAGTATAAGTCTTGGCACTTTATCATGCCTGAATTTAATACCTCAAAATTATGTGTCTATTTACAGAAAAATAGGGGACCTTGGATTTAGGGCAATTAGTTTGATTTAGTTAAAGTAGAAATGAGGATTTAGCAGAAAATAAAAGATATCACTTGAGTGGCTAATCCTATCTGCTAAACACCCAGAGGCCTGAAGATCTTGCATTTTAAAGTAAATGCCATCCCACAAGCTGATAAGAAATATTTTACATGTAGTCTCGACTAGTTTAGTGCCAGTTTACTAAAGAAGTAAACTCGTGGTACATAACCGAGAANCATTTGNCAAGTTTTTTTGTCATGTAACATGATCATGTAGGGTTAATAACTAGAACACAACACATTCATTAAGCTTTGGTCCACCATCTATTTCTNCACTAGACCAGTACCCTTTGAAAGCTGCTTTGCCAAGGGAGTGTAAGCCTTTACATTTCTAGGAGATACTAAAGTCCCTGTGCATAATAAAACATCATAAGAGAGTGTTGTACTACAGGGAATGGAATTTGGTTGATTGAGTGCTTGCCTATCTACACGAAGCCCTGGGTTCGGTCTCCAGCATGGCAGAAACAAGGTATGGTGGCATGTACATGTAATCTTAGCACTTGGAAGGCAGAAGCCAGAGGGTGAGAAGTTCAAGGACATCCTGAACCAGATAGCGAATTTGAGGCCAGGCTGAGATATGTAAGATGCTGTTTAAAGTATATGTATTCAGAACATTCTGGTTTTAAAAATTGCATTTGATTTATTTCTTTAAGTTCAATAATTCTGAGGGCATAAAAAAACGACTGAAAAAAAAGGAAAGGCCATGACTTCTCCTGGGTATGGTGAAGGAGACAGTTTNCTGTAGATAAAAGGAGAGTATAGCTAGAGGCAGGGACATCTGGGAGAGTGTGAACATGACCAGACTGAGCTGGACCAAGTGAGGAGAGTGTGGAGGGGAGAGGAGAAAGGAGCTGCCAACCACGAGGGGCAGCCTGGCCANAGACTGGCATAGCCAAAATGGATGGATTATACAGGGAAGGGCAGCCCAGCCCCCAGGCTGGAGAGTTCAGGGTAGGGGGCAGGTATCCCAGCCAGGTTGACCCTGTAACAGGTAGGGACTGAGGGATGCTGGGAGAACCTGGTGACCAGTGTCTACTTTGATATGTTAAATAGGCACCTCAGCCATTTGTTCTAGGTTTGAGACCTAATGCCCCAGTCTTTTTGTTCATAATAAATAAATGATAAGGGGCTACATAATCTTCTATGACTACATCCTGCTGACATCATTGGGGACATCATTGGGGAGAGCTGGAATGCTGGCCACCTCCAGGAAGAGCAGGCTGTTTCACTAGCTGTCCAAGCTCTCCAGGACCATCTGAGNCTAGGGAAGTGAAGCAGCCTTGGAGCTGTCTGTGAGGCTGGACCACCTGGGGCAGTCAATTAGAAGTGGTCCAGGATGCAGATTTTGAGGGAAAACCTGGGGTTGGGGAGTTGCTGGAGCAGTCTGCTGTTCATTTGAAGTCTTCTANGACAGATAGANGGGAGAGAAGGTAANGTTAAGGAGCTTAGGGGAAAATTTTATCTGGGATGTACACTTGAAACTTTTAGGCCCATGGTCTTGGTAGATGGGGCATGGGAGTCCCAAGACCAGGTGAGAGAGACCCCACCCTCAGAAACAGGCAATAGGCAGGCAAACTTAGGTTGTTGGTTGACATGAGTGTTTATCTGGAGTCTGTTTGACCTAGGAGAGGAGGATTCAAGTCGATTTCCTGAAGCTTACAAGAATTTGGTTTAAGTTTACAAAAAGAGATAAAAGTTTTAGATANGTTAGCATTACCACTGTTTGTAATCTGTACTGAAACCTACATTGTAGAAAAGACTCATGNCTTTGGGTCATAGTAAAAGCTTGGGAATCCAAGGATGATTTAGGGTTAAAAGCATGAACACTCATTCCTCTATCCAGAAGAATGAGTGTATATAGATTGGGCAGATGTTTTTAGCACAATATGAAGCACTTTAAAGTCTATACTTAGAAGATAACCAAAGGCCTTTGAAGACAACCAGAGGAAATTTAAGATTCTGAGCTTGTGACTATAACAGTAGTAGTACTTTAATCAGACTAGATAAATAGCTTATTAAAATTCCATTGATTGTTAAAATTCTGAACTTTTGAAGTCTTAACATAACAATAGCATAGAGAGGGAAAGAAATCTGAAATATTTTTCATTTTTTAAAATATATCTCATCACTTTCTTAGACCTTTACAACTTGCATTTATATATCTTAAAACACTTTTTTAGACCCTCACAACTTACTTCAGCTTTCANATCCTCAGAACTTTACAACTTGTATTTATATGCCTTTGAACACTTTCTTAGACCCTCAGAACTTAAATATACTTCAAACTTTTTTTTAGCCAATCATTTACTATGTGACACAGATGGTTGATTTGCTGAGAGCAATCAAAGAAAAGAAGCAAGTTCTTTTCAACAAAGGAATATTAAAAAGTTACTTTGAAANCTAAACTGTCTTTCTCTGCCAGAGACTCTCCTTTGAGGCCTGAGGCCTGCCTTTTACATAGGAAAAGAAGGCAGCTGTAGCCTTGTAGGAGGAGCTAGTATGCTTGCTGCACTTAAAGCTACAGTTAGCTGTCAATATCATCAGAGACCTGAGAAGGATAAATTATGGCAGGAGGTATAATCCAAATAGCCTATATAGCAATTAAAATGACAGAGANATTCCCACTATCTAGATGGTTGCCCTAGGCTCCCATATGCATGGCTTCCTTGAGGACAGTAGGTCTTCAGCTGCCATATAGGACGGCATTTAATCTTTAGCTATCATGCAGGACAGTGGGCCTTTGGTTGCCAGACCCAGGTCTGAGAGATTTTCCTGTAGAGGAACTTGGGGGACTGGCCTTACTTTGACCAGACAAAGTAGGACAATGAACCCCAAAGTATCTACAGTTTGAGCAGGGCCTTGGAGGCAGGTGAGGCACAGGGCCAGTTTTTCCCAGTAGTTAGTTTTACCACAATTCAGGTGGAGTCNTTGCACCCCATATATCTTCTTTGGAGACCACTGGGTTCCTGTTAGGAGTNGTGCATTTGTCTCTATAATTATTAAACATTTTAAATGCCGTATTTAGCAGATCTCTGAAAAGTCTGAAGACCATCTATTTACTAAGTATACTTTATTTACTTGTTTTAGGCTTAACTTCGAAAACACATACAGGAAGCTAAATAGGGTTATTTCTGTAATTAATTACATTAATACTTAGCATGAATATAAGTATAGTTCTGAACACATTAAAGAATTTGATTATTTATAAAGTAACTTACCATTAACTTGTATGTTTTAATTTTTTAATTTAANAGCTTATGATAAATTAGTAGCTTTTATAAGATTAAGATTTTTACAACTTTATTCCTGTTAAGTGTGATCCTTAAAATTTGAGTTTCAGATTTAATTGAAAATCCTTTAGCATCGAAATAAATCATAAATGCAATGAACTTTAAAACATAANCGCAGTCNGTAGGGAAGTAGGGAACTTTTCTCATCTTTTTATAGTGTANTGTTANAGAATATCACAGTTTTTTGTATGGCTTAACNTATTCAAATAGCTAAAGCTTAATAAAGTAAGAAAAGACAAAGAAGCTAGACAAANATTACTGTGAACCTGAGTAGACCTTAGGAATTTATCAAATATACCTTATTTATCAAACATATATTGTTACTTATCTAAATTTTTTAGAAGCCTGGTATTGACTTTATAACCTTAGGAATTTATAAACCTTAATTATAGTTAATCATAAAAATCCATATCAATTTGAAATATTTTGGAGACTTGCTGTATATTCTAAACCAGANTTGAATCACATATATAGTAGGTTGTAGCAAATTAAAATTACCTATGTTTAAGTTTTAACTATAAGCCTTTTGTTACAAGTTTTAAACCAAAATTTGTTACGGACTTTATAGGTTTTTTTAGCCATACCTAATACCTTACAAATCTTGAAATAGAGTTTACAGCATAGTCTCAAGGGATTTTTTGAAAGCATAGTGCAGAGAAATCATAGAGATAAAAGATTTTTAACAGTGGGAAGTAGAACCTTAGAGATGAGATTTTTGGAAGTGTAGAGCAGAGCAAGTTTAGATATAAGATATTTGGGGAATCANTTGTTTGTGCAGTGGTAGCTGTTACAGTTTGTGAGAATTTGGAAATGAAGTGTGCTAATTTTTGGCCATTAATCTGTACTGAGGCCAAGCGGTAGTAATAAAATCTGAGTCCATGCAAGCAGAGAGAGAGCTACAAAATGGAACACCGCACACAGGGGAGCGGGTGTTCTTATAAGCTCCAAAAGGGAGCTGAGAGCAGAAACTTCGGGCCTGCAGACTGGGGCGAGATATAACTTAGTGGGACTGCAGAAGGACTGCAGTTCCTAGGGGAATGTGAAAGAAAGCTAGGAGAGAGCAGGAAAAGGAGTCAGTAAGTTTCTGCTATAGAGNGACCCACAAGGGTGTAGNAGGCCAGAGCTGAAAGTTGCCCACATGATGGTGAGCACCCCTAGGGTGTAGCAGGCTCCAGGACACAGAGAGAGGAAGGATACTTCTTGAATAGGTGAGGGGAGACTGATAGTTAGCTAAGGTGGAGGGAAGAAGTGGCTGAAGAGGCAGAATGGAGACTCAAATTTGGTGGGTGGCAAAGCCAGCAGAAGCAAAGGATTCATACATCCCTTATGTATGAAGAGTCAGATCAGCAGTTTGGTTCAGAGCAACCAAGTTCCTTGGGTGCTAACTCACTTATGCCACTCCCAGTTTTCTGGNAAAAAAATTAGAAATAAAAAGGAAAGGACATGACTGTTCCTAGGCATAGTGGAGGAGAAAGTTTATTGTAAANATGTGGGAGATCATAGTCAGAGACAGGGACATCTTGGAGAGTCCAGAGTAGACTTGACCAGACTGAACTAGACCCTGTGAGAAGAGTGGAGAGGGGAGAGGAGCTGCCAACCAAGAAGGGCTACCTATGCCAAGGAACTGACCAAGAGACTGGCATAGCCAGAATGTCTGGATTATACAGGGAAGGGCAGCCCAGCCCCCATGCTGGAGAAGTTTANATTAGGGGGCAGGGTATGCCAGCCAGGAGGGCCCTGTAACAGGTAGGGACTGAGGGATGCAGGGAGAATCTGGTGGCCAGTGTCTGCTTTGATATGTTAAAGAGAAACCTTAGTTTGTCCCAGGTTTGAGACCTAACAATTTCATTAAATTATTTTATGCTTTTAATGTTTTATTTTTGTTTATCTTTTGAAAATCTTGATCAGTCTCTTCTGATGGACCAAGTGGGCTGGATTTGGCTGGCTCGGGGGCTTAGGGCTTCAGGGATGAACAGCTGTACAAAAGTGTAGATTGTTACACAAAGTATTTCCTCATACCAAGGTCCCTAACCTTAATTTACACGTCTTGCTGAAGGAGAGCATCACATGCCTCCATGACTCTAGCCCTTCATTATGCATTGTGTGCAATACACAATAATACAAGAGCCACAGGCATGCCTGAGGTGTCTTGTGACCAAAGTCATGGGATGGCCACAAGGCCCCCTCAGCAAAACAATCACTGTTTTCCACAAGGATTCTTTAAAGTCAAGGTACTTGTAAAAAAACATCTGGTCATTCTAATCTCTGTTCTAGACAGTGNNTTTACTAAATTCCTACAGAGTACAGGTAATATGTTTNTCATCTCCCTTACATGATTAAAAACAAAGCCATCCCAGTATCCCATATACATTTTCATCTAAGTAATCTATTGCAGATTAACAGAGCCTGAGCAGACAGAAAGTATTTTCTCACAGCTAACTCTTTTGCTGGCAGGCTGCATACTGTGGTTATAAAGAAAAAAATGATCATTTTACTGTTAATCATATAAGGAATCTTAAAGGAAATCACAAACCTAACTTTTGTATATAAAAGACAATTGGTCAGCTGTACTTTAGATCTTTAGGGTGTATACCCATCTGTCAATAGTTTCTTCTATCAGGAGGACTGAGGGCAGGAATGAGTACAAGGAGTTAATCACAACCTTTGATCATCAATCAACCTTAACAGTTGGGCTGCTTTGTATTTTTGACCTAAGCTATGTGTCCTTGTGGACATTAGATTGTTTTCTGTGGTTTTTTTCATCTTAAAGCTATTGTCAATTCATCTGATCTAACCTGAAATTATTACAAGCTTTTGTTTCAGTCATATAATGGACACCAAGACTCGTGACTGTATCTTTTCAGCATTAAGAGAATTAGGGCAAGACTGGCTTCCAGAGAGTTCAATTGTTCTCCTTAATCATGAACCTCAACTAAAGCAGCTCCTTAGGTGGAACTCATAGGCCTTAGCTGTGAAACATATCCTTGTATTTACTTTTATTCATCAAGGCTCTGTTTATACTAACGTTATTATTATCAATTAGATGGTGCAGCTTAGGGAAGAAGTCATCTTCATAATAATTCGCAGGTAAAAATGCCAGTAGATCAGGAGGTTTCCGTTAGACAAACGCATTACCTTACATGCACTGGGGGATTTCCTCACACCCAATTCAACCATGCCAGATATCAGAGAAAAATAGCAACGGCAAAATGCAAGGCACAGCAGAAGCAAAAGGCATTCACGGGTCTGTAGTCTGGGGTGGGGAGGGGCTTGCCTAATGGAGAATTATCCACCAAGTGGTTGCCTCCTAGTGGGTCTAACCCTGATCCTCAACCACTGCCTGCTGCTCCCCTGACATGGCTGCTGGCAACAGCCTAGTTTTTAGTTTGTGCATGTGGGGGGGGTGTAGTTTTTTTGAGTTCTTTGCATATTATAGATATTAATCCTCTGTATATAATCAGTCCAGATGTATAACTGGCAAAGATTTTCCCCACTCTGTGGACTGTGTCTTTCCTCCATTGATGGTGTCCTTTGTTGTACCAAAGCCCTTAGTTTCATGAGGTCTCGTTTGTGGACTGCTGGCCTTATTTCCTGAGAAGTCTCATTCAGAAAGTCCTCACCTGTGCCTATAAGGTGGAATTTACTCCACAATTTCCCTCTAGAAGTTTCAGGGCATTAGGCCTCATGTTGAGGCCCTTGATCCNTTTAGAGTTTGTGTAAGGTGGGAGGTGAGGGTCTCATTTTTCTGCATGTTGAAATCCAGGTTTCCCTGCATCATTTGGTGAAGACACTATCTTTTCCCCAATGTGTATTTTTGATGCCTTTGTCAAAGCTGAGGTTGCTGCAATTGAATTGAATTGAATATATCTGTGTTCTCTACTCTGTTTCATTAATCCACATATCTATTCTTGTGCCAGTACCATGCTGTTTTGATTACTATAGCCTTGAGATAGATTTGTAATTCAGGTATAGTGATACTTTTTGCAGTGTTT
>LZPO01055355.1:99699-113840 GCA_001675575.1 Neotoma lepida
TCAATGTCTCTTGTTCATTGAACCTCTCCTCTCTCCCATCAGTTGAATCCCTGGAGCTCTGCATGGTGCCCAGCCATGAATCTCGCATCTGCTTCCATCTGTCTCTGGANGANGGCCNATNNGGGCTTCTCAGCCATGGGTCCATAGCTCATGCATCTCCGCTAGTTTGGTTGGCCATCTCTGCACGCCCTCCCATCATGATCTCTAGGAAATGGCGGGCAAGGGATGGAGGTTGAGAGTATAAAGGAGTGGGAGGTTCAAGCAGGAACAGGGACAGAGAGAGAGCAAGGAAGGAGATAACATGATAAATGGGAAAATCACGGGAATAGGGAGAAACAGAGTGCTAAGGAAGTCCCGGAGAGTCCACAGGGATGAACCCATCTTAGACCACTGGAAATAATTGATAGAGTGCCTGAACTGCCCTGATCCAGTGATCACAGGGATGAATACCCTAACTGCCACGATGGAGCCCTCATCCAGTGACTGATGGAGACAGATGAGGGCACTGAACGGATCTCCAGGAGCCCAATCGATGGGAGACAGGGGGCCCTCTATGAGCAAGGGACTGAGAATTTCATACATGAGTACTCTATTGACACCATTTACATGCCCTTCCAACTCCTCCTGTATCCCCTACTCCCTTTCAGATTCATGGCTCTTATAATTACACACACACACACACACACACACACACACACACACCTCACTCACACTATAGCCCACAGAGCGCATTTAATGCTGTTAGTATGCGTTTAGGGCATTATTAGGGACTGATAACCTATCCAACACTCGTCCCTGGAGAAGACTGAGTCTCCCTTTCTCAGAAGCCATGGCTTGTCTGTAGCTCTTCATCTAGGAGTAGAGCTTTGTGAAATTTTCCTCATCCACATTGGTAGGTCAGCTGGTGTTGTCATTGTACAGGTCTTGTTTAGGTGACCATATTGTTGATTTCATGGGTGCAGCTTCCCTGTCATATATAGAAGATGCAATCTCACAGCATACATCATCTTCTTAACATTATGACTGTATCCATGGTTAAATTACACCAAAATATCCTGACTATTAAGTAACAGGACAGTGTCTTACCTTTCCTTACCCACCCTTCCCCTGAAGTGGGCTTCTTTTCTCTGGTCTTTGAGCGGAAAAGTTGACCAATCTCCATATGCATGAGAAAAATTTTATCTTTCCACATTTCAATAGTTTTAATAAAAACTGCTTAACCTGCTTTCTTACACAATCCAGGACCACCTTCCCAGGGGTGGCACCACCCACAGTGATCTGGGTCCTCCCTCATCAATCAAGAAAATGCCACACAGACTTGCCTGCAGGCCAGTCTTATGGAGGTATTTTCTCAATTGTGGTTCCCTGTTCTCAGATAACTCCAATTTGTGTAAAATCAATAAAAAAATAACTAACCAGGGCAGGCACTAATTGAGATTGGGAAGTTTGTGACATAATGGTTTAGGGTTGAGTATTTAACAAGATGAAAATATTGGAAAGAGTTTTGAAAAGTAAATAGTTATTTAGCAGAGCAGCTGTTTGCATGGATGAGGAGAATTCCATCTCAGACACACAGATATGCAAGAATTTATTTGTGTGAGCAAAGCATTGAAGCACTGATTACTTATTGGTTTATAATCTTTGTTTCCTGTGGTGTTTCTCTGGACAANGAGCTAATTAGNACTGACTCGTCTACTCCTTCTCAAGCAGGTAGGTGGCTGTAGTTCTTATAGGGATCTGGTTTTCCTTTTAACTCCTCTGTTTTCNGGGAGTTNTACTTATATACACTATGTGTAGATTCTTATCCGCTTGGATNTTATTTAAATATGAGCAACCTTTGTAATANTTATGAAAGTATCAGCCATTAGTACCCCAAGTATGATCTGTTCTCCATGATTTCAGTTCTTCCTTCTCCATCCCCTTCTGTACAAGTTGTCACTTGATTCCTTATCTCACTTTCTGTTAACTTCTATCTTATAAACTGTGAGACTNCAGAAACCCAACCCTGATTCACTCTGTTCTCTATGGTATAATTAATCATTTCTTTCNTTTTTTTGAATTGTTTCTTAATGATTTCTTATTCCCAATGTTTTCTCTTACCTTTTTGTATTTTTATGTATATATATATATATATATTTCCTGTTATGTTATTTGGTGCATTAATAATACTTCTATATAAGATATTCACATTGTTTCCTGCAATATTTTATCTTTCTCCCTCTGTCCTCATATTCCTCTCCAAGGACCAACAAATGACAAAACCCTTTTTCCCTTCTGAAGAGTTTAGGCCATTGAAATGAACCGTGTCCTCCAGAATTAGGAATTATGTGCATCCTAATTTATGTGTTAATTATAATTCTGAATATAACTAACAAGAGCTTTGGAGAAAGCTATGCAGAGAAGAACAATATATTTTTAAAAAATATATTTTGTGCAGACTGCTTCCTAGCTGTTGGCAAGTGGTTAGAGTCATTTGAACATTTTATTTGCATTTCACTATTTAAAATGGCAGAGGGATAGCTTTAAAAACATACAGGGTGCTTCACTGATTCAGCAAATGTTGGGCACTGATGCAAAGCTATGGGTCATAGCCCATTTGCTCATCAGTAGGGACAGTCCTAAGTCTCAGGGGCCCACAAGCTTTGTGAAGCACACATTCAAAGAGAGGGTTCCATTGTCCAGCTTGAAGAGAGAGAGAAGGAGAATTCTCAGAGGCTGAGGTACCCTCTGGTTAATGTTTCCTAACTTGGCAGGAGTTACAAGGGGCTCACAGGGAAGAAGGGTGGTCACATTGGGAAAAGCAGCATGAGTTACAGTAGCCAAGTAGTTTGGTGTTCTTGTTAGTGCAAAAATAGCGTTTGCTGTGGGTGNTGTTCAAAACTGGGTTGAGAAGGGGGGCGACCATAGTAAATTAGGGTTTTTCTGTTAATGGAGTCTATTTTCTAGAGATTATCAGTGGCAGAATGATGTAACCAGACAGACATCATAGGCAGAGTAGGCCTGTGGTATTTTGGGCATCAGTGAAATTATTAATACGGTCCATCCAAAAGGTGACAGAGAAATAAAGTAATAAAGTAACCCGACATCATAGAGAAGGAATGCTACTGAGAGTTGAAACGTGGCCAATAAGAACAAATGTCTCTTAAAGCCACTTGAGACGATTGATAGGCAGATGGCTACATATGACTGACTGCTGGCTACCCACTGGGCAACTCAGGCCCAGAAAATAACGGACAGGTGTGGCATGGCAGTGCAGATTTTATAGTGTATTTTATAGCATAAGTTTGTATTTCCTGGAAAATTTTAAATGAACAGTATGGGATGAGAATAAGGGGACTGTTAGAAGGAAGGATAGCTGTGGCTATCTGAACATATAAACATTATACAAATAGCGGAGGGCCCAGTGGGAGAGGTCACGCTGATCAGGAAGATGGAGCATTAGAGAAGCATGTTCCAAAAGGCAGTGCCGTAGAGTGAGGTGAAGGTAAGGATTTGGGNAAATGAGAATGGGTAGAAACAGCAGGATTTATTGCTGGAGTAAGACAAGAGAGAGCATCTTAGTAACTTGAGGAAAAAAGGAAATTGATGCATGTGTTTTAACTCTCAGGGTGGACAGCTAACCTTTGTTACATAAATTTCTGAAAGACATCCCAGGGTTAAAAAGCCAGCTCAAATAGCCATCATCATCTCAGACTATGTTTCTCTGTGTATGTAGTAAAACTGCATTTAATTTTTGGCTTCAAATTTGGTCCCTATTAAATCCTAAGAGTCTTTAAATTTAAAAATAAGTACAATCTTTATTTCTGTCTTTAAAATCCTGGGGTGTCATAATATTTTAGTTAGTAAAGTGTTTTTTTTTTATTGCTGTTGCTATTTCATAACAAATTCCTAAGTATGTGTAGTAACACATCCCCATGGACTCAAGGCTTACTTTCTCCTTACAGCACGGGATCACAGATGTAAACATGTATCTAAATGGTGAATATTCATGTTGCCCTTTGCAATATTTATTGAAAATGGAGAAATCTTTGCATTTCCTTAGTCTTATTTGAAACTCACATTCACTGTTCATTCCACTGCAGAACGATGNAGACCCTCCAGGGAACATGCATTCAGAGCCATGGATGTCTAGAATCTGTTTCCTTGTGCATATTTATGCTGTTTAATTATGGTTGCAAATTTTTTTCATATTGATGTCAAATCACAACTCTCTCTATTTGTCCTTAAATCTCCTAACTTACTTAAGAAAACTGAATTTTAGGTCCTGTCAAAAGTCATATTGAAGATTTAAGTTTTTGCCTGTTAATCCTCATCTGTTATCTACTTGGAAACCTGACGTGATGAAGAATTGTTTCATTTTTAAACGGACATAAAAAACCAAAGGGGACCTCGAAGTTCTGTAATCTTGAGGGGGAGAATTTTCCTTTGCTCCAGAAAGCTCATCTTGACTATACCAGGTGTTTATCAACATTTTTGGTCAAGGTATTTTCTGCTCTCAGTGCCCTGTTCTTTTACAGACTTCCCATAGTTGAGTGGTAGGTCTGTAGTTGCTGATAAGTGTGTTTTCCCAGGAGCCCATCAGCCTTATCTACTTCCTCCCTGCTCCTGCTTCCCCACAATGCATCTCCAGTAACAACAAGGCCAACTTTCAGCGCTGCAAACGTACATCATTTCCTTGTTCTTTAAGGTTTTAGCAGCAGAGCCTTGCCTCACTTCTGTCTGTATGTTTCAATATCCCTCCTTAAATATTTGGACTTTATCTAGTGCATACGAACTTTAATTGTATTTCAGATATTCCCAGCACTCTGCATGGAAGTTATTATATATACTTTTCTAAAACCAAGAGCTAGAAAGGTAAAAGACTTTTCAGGCATTCAGTTTGAACCTTATCTTTTTTTTTTTTTTTTTTTTTTATTTGGTTTTTTGAGACAGGGTTTCTCTGTGTAACATTCTTGGCTATCCTGGAACTTACTTTGTAGACCAGGCTGACTTTGAACTCACTGAGATATGCCTGCTTCTACCTCCCAAGAGCTGGGATTAAAGGCATGAGCCACCACTGCCCAGTGATTCTTATCTTCTTACTTGTTCTTTGTTCTATGTTGACTTCCTCCTACTATGGCCACACAAACAGGTTTTCTTAGCTATCTTACACTCACTTTACCTGTGAAACACAGCATCTTCCTCTCAGGATAGTACCACTTTTTTTTATTATTTATCTTTAATTCAAGTTTATTTTAAAAATTGCATTCAAGATACAAAATTGTGGGTTCCTGGGATGTGAGAGTGGATCTGAAATAAGTAAGGGCTGGAGCTGGGTGAAGATATGATCAAATCACATTATATTGAATTCTCTAAATGCTTATAAAATGTTTTTAAANAAGTAGAATCAATATAACATTTAAAAATAATTTGTAAAATACTGTTTTTGTACTTTGGCTTATTTGACAAAAAAATTAAGGGAATGCATAGTTTTTTATTACACTTTTTCCTCAAGTTACAAACACTATTGAATTTATCATCACAGCATAAAATGAGAAATGTTTGCATTTGATCAGGGAATAGTTCTTCACCTTCTGACAAATGTCCATTGGATTTTTGTCTTCCTGGTTCCCTCATATTCATTTACTCTTTTTCACACACATTACTTTGGTATGTTTCCTGTTGTTTTCCTACATACATTGTCATTCTATTCATTCCACGTAAAATGTATGTCACAAAACTGCCACATAGACGTGAAAAAGGCTGTATGCAAGTTTCAACTTGAGAGCTTGACAAGGAAACATTTAAAAGGCACTTGGATGGGTTCTGTTTGTGGCAGTTAACTGGATTCGATGAAACAAATTTTAATTAAAGCTAATTTCTCTTCTTCTGTCTCCCCTTTCCGAATTCTCCAATACCTAATGTTCTCTCTACTGGCATCTTATTTGTATTTTGTAAATGAGAAGTAAAATGCAGTTCCTCAATTTTTATTTATGGCATTATTAGTAGTATTTAAAAAAATAAATGGAATGAAATTGTTCTCCATACTTTTGACTTGTCCCCAATCTTGATTAATTACTATTTATACAGATTTTTCATGTGACATGCATGTATGTAATTTACTTGTAGTTTAATTTTACCTGTGTTTACTTTCTTAGCAAAAATATATGGTTTAGTAAGAAACATTAAACCCAAGAACATACAGGGAAAGAAAGCATATTTNCTAAGTACTGTATATAAGGAAAAAATGAGATAACANAAGTTTGTAGACCATGGAAATAGAACAGAAACGCTAATGTCACCAGTAGAAAACATGCAGGCTGTGGTCCAGGCAGAATTAGCATGTGGAGTCTGTGGCACTGATCCCAGGCTTTTTGGATACTAACTTCAGGCTGTGAAAGAGGCCCTGGGGAAATGGCTCATCCCCTCCTTTAAAGACAAAGATTTTAATAGTGACACCATTGCAAAAATGGGATTTCAAGATCAGGTCCTTAAAATGAAGGAGAGAGATAGAATCATAAAAACTTTGATTTGTAGATGTTTTCAATGTACTAGAAGGATTTTGAAGGCTCCTTGCCCTTATGTAATAGAATAATGAATCAAAACATCCTCAGAATAATTAAGTTATACTGAGGCTTTACTTAACTGATTTGTATGTGTAATATTAATAAATGTGACATACTCATGTCTTACATAGTCCATGAAGGTATCTGAAGACAATGTCAGTTCTAACATACTAAACAGTAACAGGTTATGAAACAATGGTCTTAAGTATAATCCTCTACCTAGATATTAGAGAATTCACAATGAATAATCTGGAGGACAAAGGCTGAAACTTAATTATGTGTTTATTGAAATCACCGATAGAATGAAGCTACATGCAAACAATTCCTTTTCCCTAGCTGAAAACTGTTAAATGGGCTCATATTTGGGGCTGGAGAGATGACTCAGCAGTGAAGATTACTTTCCGCTCTTCCAGAGGACCTGAGTTCANTTCCTAGCACTTATGTTGGATGACACACAAATAGCTCCAAGGGATCCAATGCCCTTCTTTGGCCTCTGTGGTTACCTTTACTCTTATGCACTTCACTACACATACACACACATATACATGTATGTAACACAAATTGCTAATTTGTCTTATTAATAAAAAACCTGGAGCCAGATATTGAGGTGAAAGCTGAAAGATCAGAGGAATAGAACAAGCCAGCCAGCCAGCCACAGGTTCTTATCGCTAGGAAATCCTCAGCCCAAGAGAGGGCTACTTCCTGCATACTCATGCCTATATACCTTCCTGTGCCCTGCCATCTTACTTCCTCTCTCTGCCCAGCTACATCATTTCCTCTTTCCACCAAGTTCTATCACTTCCTGTCTGTACAGACCTCCAGACCCCTATGGTCAACTAGTGCTGAGATTAAAGGCATGTGCCACCATGCCTGGCTCTGTTCTATTTGTTAGAGCACAAATAAAATATCACTACATTTCCCTTTTTTTTGTATAAAATAAAAAAATTATAACTACTATAAGAAAAACTATATACAATAAGTATAATAACTATATATAATATATACAGGCATTAAATACATCAACAATGTCTATCCCATTTGCATTTGACAAATTCAGTGAAAATATTCCGTTAGTTATCCTATTTTGGTGANTCCAAAATGTACCTAATTCACTTTCTATCCTAACTTGTGTTACCAACAGAAAACTATCTTATGTCTTTCAAACTTATATACTTTACACCTCTTAGTGAGTTTCTTTTCTGAATTTGTTAACAAGGAAAACTATAACTATTTAATCTTCAACTCCCTCAGAGACCCAAGAAGGAAATAATACCTAGTTAAATAGGAAGTGCAAACAAGCAACTTCCAAAAAATGTGAGGAATGACAGAAACAGCTGACTGCCTGGACAGTCACCCAGGTTTCTCTGCAACACTGGGGCATCCATCTTCNGCCTATAGGCCTAGCATATCTGACAGACTCATCTGTGAAGCAGGATTTTCTAGAGAGCTTTCCTACTTTGTCTTGGTGAGGATCAGCAGTCCTTTCTTTTGTGTCCTGCTTGTCCATTTTGGACAGCATACTGTCAGCATTCAAGGCAAGGGCACTTTCTTGCCCAGTGGCTAACTTTTGCCACAAAGAAAGTAAACTCCATATGGAGTTTCTTCAATACCCATCATCTTCTCTGAAGTATATTGGTACTGCCAGGAGCAGCAGCAAAAATAGGAAAAAAAATCTGTTATTAAAACATCTTAAATGCCATATTCTGCAGATCTCTGAAGTGTTTGAAGATGACCTGTCTATCTAAAATATATCTCTGTTTAACCTTGAAAACTACGTAATATGATTACAAGTTCNATTGTAATAACCATTAACTTACATTTCTTTATATCCCAATTAGTTGGTAATAATAATTTTCAAGGACTAGTAATTTGCATTACATTGTTAAATGAACTGTATAGATACAATACCTTGAACAAGATTAGAAATATATGTGCAGTATTTTCTAACAAAATCAATCTCAAATTTGCATCAATATACATAATTTCTATACAATATACAAAAATCCAATCCAATGTAAAATATTTAAAACTAGTAGTTGCTTTCTAAAAGTAGATTCAATAACTACCTTTCTATCTATATCGTATCTATATCCTCTCTTCTTTTCAGAGTAGATTCAATAATCTACCTTTTTACCTTCTTTGTTTGTTTGTTTTTTGTTTTTTGAGACAGGGTTTCTCTGTGTAGTTTTGGTGCTTGTCCTGGATCTTGCTCTGTAGACCAGGCTGACCTCGAACTCACTGAGATCCACCTGGCTCTGCCTCCCGAGTGCTGNGATTAAAGGTGTGCACCACCATTGCCCGGCCTACCTTTTTATCTTATCATATCCATATTCTTTCTTCTTTCTTTTCAGAGTAGATTCAGTAATTTACCTTTTATCTTATCATATCTATATCCTCTTTTTTTTCTTTTCAGAGTAGATTCAATAATCTACCTTTTATCTTATATCTCGTGTAGAACTAAAAATAAAAAAATCTCTAAAAATATGCTCATATTTGTTAGTGAAAAGTCTGTTTAATCTATAGTTAAAGCAATATTCAAATCAGGTTAGTTTACTCATACACTGATTAGCCTACAAATACCAATTAATAGGAATATGCAAATGGTTTAAATGACCTACTTATTTTAATTTCATACTATATACATAAACATATGTTTTCAGAGAATAAAATAAGAGGTATGAGATGCAGAAAACTTCAGTACAGAATTTATATGTAAGCAGGGCGGTGGTGGCGCACACCTTTAATCCTAGCAATTGGGAGCAGAGGCAGGTGGATCTCTGTGAGTTCAAAGCCAGCCTGGTCTACAGATGGAGTTCCAGGGCAGCCAGGGCTGTTACACAGAGAAACCCTGTCTCAAAAAATAAAAACAAAACAACAAAAAAGAATTTATATGTAAAATATAATTCATTTTATTGTGACTTTACAACACCAGGTTTATGCTGATACAATGCTGTTTCCGGTGGTTTTTTTCACTTTTGATTATTTTAAATTCAATTTGTCAGCTTCAGCTATATCTTTACTGTGACTTCCAAATAAAAGTAAATTTTCAAATGAACCCATCCCTACATTGCGTGGATGGTCACCTCACAGANGTGGCAGAATTGAAAGCTATGGTTTCCTGGTATGTCTTTTCCTGTTTGTCTCTGTTCCCACGTTGAGTTGCACAGTCTCATCCTGATAATTAACGTCATCAGTTTCATTCTTCCCCCTCACTGAATTCACTCACAAACAGAAAAAAAAATAACGTTACATTCACTAGAACCAATGTTATTTCATTAACAGTAGTTCCAGGAATTCACACTAACTTTGACGTGAATANTTATTAATGTCAAGAACTGACTACATGACAAATGANAAGATTTTTTTTCCAACTTAATGCTACTCTACAACCATAGCAGCAGCTTCATGATCATTCACAGTGAATGGTACATTTGCACCTTCCTAAAGGCATGGCTTCTAATTTTAAAGTGCTTTGCTCGTGTGTGTATAGGCATATACATACATATGCGTATACATGCACAAGGACACAAATATACATGTGTATGTAAATATATATATATATATATTTGCAAATAATTTCTCAACGTCTCCAGCTGAAGTCTCCACTTTAAAATTTTAAGATAACTTTCTGTTCTTAGATTAGCTGGTGTTGGGGCTGGAGAGATGGCTCAGTGGTTAAGAACACTGGCTGCTCTTACAGAAGACCTGAGTTCCCAGCACCCACATNGCAGCTCATAACAGTTCCTAATTCCAGTTCCAGAAAACCAATGCCCTCTTCTGTCCTCTGTGAACACCCAAATGTGTGTGGTGCACATAAACTCTCACAGGTGCACACATACATACACATAACAAAAACTTTTAAAAAGAAATTTTAACTTCTGCTTTCTGGGCAACTGAGTAAATATCTATTTCTCTTTCCTAAGGAGAAGCATCCTTTACTCATCAATAGGGACACTATCTTTGTCAATTATGATTGTGTGGAGGCATGCTGATGTTCACAGTTTGCTTTCTGTGTGTCCTTCCAGAGATGACAGACTAGGATGGCCTGAAGCATGGCTCAGTTCTATTACAAAAGAAATGTCAACGCTCCCTACAGAGACCGCATCCCCCTGAGGATCGTCAGAGCAGAATCTGAACTCTCACCGTCAGAAAAAGCCTACTTGAATGCAGTGGAAAAGGGGGACTATGCAAGTGTCAAGAAATCTCTTGAGGAAGCTGAGATTTATTTTAAAATCAACATTAACTGCATTGATCCCCTGGGAAGGACTGCTCTTCTCATCGCCATTGAAAACGAGAACCTGGAGCTGATTGAACTCTTGTTAAGTTTCAACGTCTATGTTGGCGATGCGCTGCTTCATGCTATCAGAAAAGAGGTGGTTGGAGCTGTGGAACTGTTGCTGAACCACAAAAAGCCAAGTGGAGAGAAGCAGGTAGGCATGAAAGTGTTGTATTTGGTTTATTCTGCCTAGAGGAAGGGTTTTTTTAGATTTGTAAACACCCTGAATATGTGTGTGTGTGTGTGTGTGTGTGTGTGTGTGTGATTTTCCTTTGGCCTTTGATTTCATTTCAACACTCTGAACTACCAAACTGTAATTTGTTGGATTATTTTCCTATTTAACCTCNTTGAATGTTGTGTGTTTTTGCATCCTCCGGAAAAAGTGGATATCACCATCTAATTTTGATATNGTCTGTTAACACACTCTCAAGGCTTCTTGTAAATTCATCCTCAAAGAAGCAGAAATAATTGCTAGAAAGAAGCTCAACTCTACCCGTAGGATGATTACAACATATTTATTAATGGCAGAAGTGTAGCAACACCTGCGTGCTATGAAAAGAAATGAATGTTAAGTTCAGTGCGGTGTGTTTTGCTTACTCTCCGCGTGTTTGCCACTGCAGAAATAGAGCGACTGTGCGTGGGAACAAGCAAGAAATGTTTTCATCTGTCTGGATCTTTTGCTTTGTCACTGTCCTCGCCTGTGTCAGAAAGGCCTGTTTGATCCTGTTTCCTAGACCTTGGCCCCTTTGCTTCCTTGCATCAAGGCTAATGATGGATTAATTGCAAAGACATTGCAGATGCTACCATGGCTCCAAAANCATGCCTTTCAAAGTGGAATCTTATTAAGATGTGTTCTAGTAATTTCTACCCTGTTGGACAACACACAGTTTTCTATGTCTGAAAAATGATAGTGTGAGGACTCACATAGCCAAGCTGTGCTATGTCTACTGTTGTCTTTCTTCTCTGAAGGACTTTTATCAGGATCTTCACAGTTTGAGGTTGAAAACTCTGGCTGAGCATCCCTTCGAGTTCTGAGATACCATGTGTCTCATGATGCATTTTCAAATCTCATCCTCATTCACTCCTACTTCTTCCCTGAACCAACACATTGATAAACTCACACTCTAGGGAATCATACTTCTCCGCTTATTGCTTTGCCAGCTTCGCTGTTGTTTGTTTCATATACAGTTGTGGGTTATCTTGTTACATTGTTACACTTCACTGATAGGCTCATTGACCCTTGGAAACTTGAGCTAGCCTAGATTGGGGCATACCTACAAGCTGTAGTAACATCTAGAGACATCCTTACTGTTGTATCCCTGTGTTTCACCACTAAGGCGTTTCAAACACCCGGATGGAAAAAGGAGGAATCTGCTTTAATGGGTGTAAGCTGAAGTTCTAGTNTCTTAGTGTTAGAGTTACATCACTGTGACACAGCTTTGAAGATTAACCAGCTCAGGGGAGAAAAGGTAGATTCTCACAATTGCAGACGTTACAGCCTGTGATGGCTCGGCTTTCTCACTATGGGCCTGTGGTGAGACAGAGCAATGTGGTGGAGAAGATATGACAGAGAGAACTGCTCATCTCCTCACAAGGGCCAAGAGAAAGGACAAAAGACACAGGGGCTAGAGAAAACCTACACCCTTCAAGGACACAGCCTCCATGATCTCTTTCCTCTTGTAGAGCCCTATCTGCCAGTTTCTGTCATTTCCCAGTAGCCCACTAATCTAGACATCCAGTGCTAAAATAATGCATTCATGAGGAGAAAGCCCTCAATCACTTCCTGATAGCTCTGCCTTTGAACACTGCCATNCTGAGATCAAGGCTTCAATACAGAAGCTTCTAGGGAACATTGAAGACTCAAGCTGCTACCCTTAGTCACCTTTTGGCGTTAAACTTATGTCTGTAATCATACCCCTAAAGCATCTACATGTTTAGTAGCAACACACTATATTATATATCCTCTTGTTTTAACTTTGCTTAAGTAGCCATAGGCCAGGTGTTAAGTCTTCAGTGTAGACCATCAGTAGCCCAGAAGTCTCTAGAAGAAAATAGCTGATCAATGTGTTTTTCAAGTGTTACTNAAGGAACTCAACAGTTCTGCTTTCTAGAGGGTTCTCCAGTGTCCCTTTAGACAATGACATTTGTGCTAACTGGAGAAATCTGGTGTCTGGAGAAGGTACCTGCTATTATGAGAGTGTTTGTTGGAAAATGTTCAACTTCTGAGCTAAGTCCTCATCTCACAAGTAGGTCCTGGCTCCTTACAGGCACTTGGACCCAGATTATTAATAGAAAGTAGTAAAGGCTTGCAGTCTGCCAGGGCTCTAAAGCTTCCCAGGCCGTGTGTTTCTGGAAGATGTCTCTCACATGAGTCTTCTGGCCAAGAATTCCTTTTCTATTTGTGCATTTTAGAATTCCACTTTGGGGAAAGATAATAAAGAAACACTGTCCTATTTTATTAGAACTTGATAATTTCTGAAGAACAATTTTAGGCTACCTTAGAGTTCCTAGTATGCTACACAATGGAAATGCGGCACTGGCATCATGAAAGTTAGTCTATAAAAGTCCATAAAGGATGTATCGAGAGCCGCTTTTACCCCATTAGTGTTTGACTGTGTATGTCTTATTTCATTAGGTAGCACATCTTTTAGACACAAACAACATCTTTTGGAATGCCAGTTTTCATACATCACATGACATGGAACACAAGTATATTTTTAAATGGACCTTTTTCCCCTCTCAAATGAAGGGTGAATTTTTAGGTAAGCCTTGCATTTATTGAAATTATCTTGTATGGGTAATACACCCTNTTCTAGATGTATAGATACTTATTTATCCCCAGATATTCTGACACACTAATGTTGAGGTCACTGGTTTATTAAAACATGAAAACAGTAATAATCTACAAGGTCTGATAAATGTAATTTGAAGTAAAGGCCAAGAAAGAGGTTCTAATACAAAACCACTAAAATCTAATTATTAGTAAATTACTAAGATCTTGAAATGCGCTGTGCATTATAGATACATTATTATTTTACAAATTTGCCACATGCTACATTGTTTTCCTCTGGAAAAGACCCAGTGTTTGGTGATATACTAAAACCATCAGTGCTGGGAGACTGCCAATGAATTGGTGTACTGCTTAATTACACTCACCGGGGAGCAATTTCTGGTTTAGCCTGCTAGGCCTTGTGCTGGAGCCTGAAGAGAGACAGCATTCCTTTTCTCAAGAGTTTTAAGCTCTAGTTATGAAGAAAGAATGGGAAAAATCCACCGTGGAGTTAAGAATAAAGGTGGTCACAACAGAAAAGATGAAAGGG
>LZPO01055356.1:27098-44543 GCA_001675575.1 Neotoma lepida
TAGATACTTATATATCAATGCTCATTCATTCATATCTGATTAATCAGGCAGATTGCAGTGGGGCATCTTAGATATGCTCAAGAACAAACCTGTGTTACCCAGATGCAATCTTCAGATGTCCCCAATGACTTCCACTGCTGCTTCCTGAGACTGTACTCGCTTCTCTTCCTCTGAAGTCACAGAACCTGCTCCCCTATGACCATGTGGTGCTACCTGGNCTATCATCCCTAGATTGTCCAAGGATGTAAGAGTGCTTCAATACCAACAATTATGCACTCACTTCAGGTAGCTCTTCCTGTCTACTCACCCTCCACACCAACAGGGAATTAATTGTTTTAGAGTTGCTTTAAGAGTAAATATGCCATGTTCCCATAGAACATATTCAAATTCTTTATCAAAGAATGCTGGAGAGTGGAAAGATGGCTCAGTGGTTAAGTCTTTACTGCTCTTGCAAAGGGCCAGGGTTCAGTTCTCAGCACCCATGTAGTAGGTCACAATCATCTGTAATTCTANCTCCAAGTGAACCAACATCTTCTTCTGGCCTCCACGGGCACCAGGCACACACATGATGCACATACAGGCAAAACTCTCATGCACATAAAATAAATAAATCTTTTTAAAAAGAATCTACAATGTCTAAGATAACAAAAACCCTGACTTTTCTCTAGTTTTAGGCCCTGCAAATACCCTACCCTTGGAAACTTATATTCTCCCAGTATTAGCAGTACTTCTAGCTACCCATACTTCATCCTGCATGCATAGTTGTCACCTTCTACCTCCACCTCATTTCAAAAGAAGGGCTGACCATGGTCTTCTCCTGCAAGACAGAGAGNATGTCAGAAAGAGAACTAATCTCTGCCCCCTCTGCACTTCACATTTTGTCTGNACACATTTCTGCTATTCCCTAACCAACCTTCCTGTTTTGTTTCACTCTGCTTTTAATTTAAATCATCCATAATACAAAGATTCCACCAATTTTTATTTTTCATGATTTAAATATTCATATTTAAATACAATATACTATCCACCAGACCTTTTTGTATATATTAGAAATCAATTCTAAAGTGTATATGAATTCTAATATGGAAATACAAAAGGCCTAAAGTAGAAAAACTATTGTTAAAAAAGAATGAGAACAAGGTGCTTGTGCTGACTAGTTTTATGTCAACTTGACACAAGCTAAAGTCATCTGAGAGGAGGGAGCCTTAATTAAGAAAATGCCTCCATAAGATTGAGTCAGAGACAGGCCTGAAAGGCATTTCCTTAGATACTGTTTGATGAGGGAGGGCTCAGCCCATTGTGGGTGGGCCATGCCTGGGCTGGTGGTTCTGGGTTCTATAAAAAGGCAGGCTGAGCAAGCCATGAGGAGCAAGCCAGTAAACAGCACCCCTCCATGGCCTCTGCATCAGCTCCTGCCTCCAGGTTCCTGCTCTGCTCAGGTTCCTATCCTGACTTTCTTTAATGATGAATAAATCCTTTCGGCCTCAACTTGCTTCTGGTCATGTTTCATTGCAACAATAGAATCTCTAACTAAGACAGTGGTCCATGTCTGTAACATCAGCCCGTGGGAAGCCTAACCAGGAAGAATGCCTTGATTTCAAGTCTAGCCTGGGCTACATGATGAGGTCCAGGCCAACCTAGGGTACAGAGGGAGATTCTGCCAACAATNACAACAATAATAATACTAATTAAGAGAACAAAGCTGAAAGAGTTTTTGATTTTTTTTTTCCAGACAGGGTTTCTCTGTGTAGCTTTGGCACCTTTTCCTGGAAATTACTCGGTAGCCCAGGCTGGCCTTGAACTCACAGAGATCTGCCTACCTCTGCCTCCCGAGTGCTGGGATTAAAGGCGTGCGCCACCACTGTCTGGCGAGTTTTTNATTTTAAGAATACCTAGAAGNCTATGGTAACCTAAAAAATGTACAGGAATGTACATATGGGAACATAAAGATCCACAGGGACCAATATGTAATACAAATACTTTAAATTCCTTTGGAAATCTCTAACCTCTAACAGAGTCTGACATTTGTTGAAAAATTATTAAATGAACGGAAAATGAATAAACAAATTGTGTTCTTTGAAAGACATTAGTANGACAATTCTTATCATGGAGGTTTGTCAAAACTGGGCTGAGGGCTGCCAGTTAGGGTGGCATAAGGACTCTAAGCATCAAGACTATAACAGGTAACATAAGCGGTTAGTTAGAGTGCCTGGAAAAGCACACAACACTATCACATTCCAAATAACAGAAGCAGCTTGGCTTTCTCATTAGAACATTTGATAAAAGAGACACTTTTGGAGATCCCCGCTGCTGGGAGTAAATGGGGACCACCAAATGGCAGGATAAATTTCACTGTTTTGTGACCAGCTGCAACCGTCAAGAGGATGTGAGGAACACTGTGAAAGGGTGATGGGATGGACCATCTTGCTCACAGCTCGCATAAAGGGAGCTTCCACCAGGAGGCATCACACAGACTCCACTGGACCACCAGCACTGCTGGNTTTAAAAAAAATAANCCCTGTCTTTCCAGAAAGACTTTGCTTACTGTTTCTGTCGCTCAGCCNGAGGCAGAGATTGTTTCAATACATTCCTCCTCGGAAGGTGAAAAATCATTCCCTGTGGAAAAGCCAGGAGCAAGAAGGTCTCTGGGGGCATCAGCATGCAATGGAAAATGTGAGATGAATACCATCTTCAACTTTTAGTAGAGGGTAGGGACAGGAAAAAGGGTAAGAGCTAAGAATAGAATAACTGGAATAGTGTTTGAAATTTCCAATGAGACAAGTGTTGAACAGGAACCAATGTAAATGCTGCAAACTGCTGAGGAATTTCAAACCAAATCGAGGATTCAGCAATACCTTCATTGTTAGAAAGAACTGAGCCTTTGGGGTTTTGTTGTTGTTGTTTTTCAATTTCTTCTCCAAATAAATGAAGATACTAAAACATGGAATGTTCAACACCTGAATTCCTCCAAACCATTTAAACTGCTGAAGTTTCCCAATATGGAGTATTTCTCTTTCAAAATGCCAGGATTTCTTAAATACTGTTAAATAAAATTTTCCAATTTTCTTCCTCTGTTAACACTATGGACTAGAATTTGAAAGCCACTACCCAAATCAAAATACTTCTTAGAAGACTGACAAATTGTGGCTAGAGAGAAGGCTCAGGGACAAAGAACATTTGCCGCTTCTGCCAAGGACCCAAGCAAGTTCCCAGCACCCACATCAGGAGTTTACAGCCCCATCGTCCGTCTTCAGGGGTCCAGCATCCTCTTCTGACCGCTTGTACACGTGTAGTGCACATACATACACTCATGCACACACATATATGCAAACACATAAAATAACCAAATAAATCTTTNAAAAAGAACCCACTCATCCCCCCAAAAAGAAGATTGCAAAATTGAATTCTGCTTTTGCCTCAGATTTTTCTGTTAAAAATAAACTGGGGCATGAAATTTAAATATCTAATGCAAAAATTTGGTGATAAAGGTTGTTTTTCTTAATAGTAAATAAAATGACTAGTATGTTATAATAATTTTGCTGCTATGATTATTGATACTTAAGAGAAATTTATCTTGTGCTGTAGTATAAAGTATTTGCAATGAATATGTTTACTCTGTTGAAAATAGAGTAAATAGTATAAAATAGTAAATAATCATTGAAAAAAACATGAAAGCACAAAATAGGAAGAAGAACCTCTTAGTTTTACCATTGGAATACAACTGAGTTATTGAGAGTACATTTCTTNCCTGAGTGCAAGGACAGTGTCAGCTTTTGATGTCCTTTATGTTATTATAATGTATGAAGCCCCACTCTTTCCCTGGTAGGTGTCACAGCAGTAAGAAAGTCAGCCATGGGACATTTCCATGAGGTCATCTGGTAGCCAATCTCTAACATAGCTCACCAACAGTGGGAAGTGAAACTCTTTCTCAAGGTACTGACTTCAGCAGCCCTATGTAAAACAATCAAATGTATTTTAGGACTTCCCTAGGTTCACTGCAGTCAGGCCTTGAAATANCACATTTATCCATAAAAGTAACATTTTCAACCTGAAAGAATCTGTAATGGTTGTTAGAACGTAACCTTGTTGTTTTAGTGAGGCACTCTTGGCTTATGTAGGTTACATAGCCACGTAGTCGGCTGGGCTTGCTGATTGTTCTGTAGGTCTTTCCACAANACACACTCCCTGTCCATCATTTGTCACTAAATTTAGTAGCTGGTGAGGGAGGCTTTCTGGAGCTCTCCCAGCCCCTTACACACTGCCTTAGTTTTTAAGGTAGATAGATTTGAAAGCTGTAAAAAGAAATGACGCATTCGCTGTGTGAATATTCTATCCTTGTCTGTCTTGGATCCACGCACAGTCTTTGTCAGATCAATACAAACATGTCCTGTAGCTCTCTTGAGCCTTCTTTGAGGATGAGCATTTCGTTTTCTGAAGACAGACACAGTCTGTGACCCTACTATATGACAAAGAAGGGCATTTGATATCAAGAATAAAGGTCATCCCTAACCTGATCAAGCCTTTGGTCCTCTGTCTGTCATTCCAGTAATCCCCACCTCTGAGCAATCTGAAGTAAGAGTCACATTTTCAGAGTAGAGAACAAATTCCTTACAGACAAGAAAGAATTCTGGTGCATGGGAGCTATCATAATGATGAGTCAAAGAAACAATAATGCTCAATTGTTATGGAGGACAGAAGATAATTTAACAGATACCCTTTTTTTCACCCAATTCTCCCTCATCACATTCTCCTGGCATAAGCAGATTAATTCTGTTGAAAATGTATAGACCCTGGGGTAGAAGTTGCCATAAAAACTGTCTCCTACTCCCACTCGTATATGCCTAGTCAGTTCAAGGTCTAATAAATGGACACCTTTGGGTTTCTTAAACAACTCTTACTCAGTAGCCATGTACTTGCCCCAATAGGTAACACTATTTCCTTTTACTACAAACATTTCTCCTAAGCCAGGCTCTCTGTACAGAGGAATGTAAAGATAGGGCTCCTAATGAGGGGAATACACCTCATGACCTGGGAGAGGTGGCAGCCACCAGTGGAGAAACAGAAAGCCACAAAATCAGATAGAACCTAGTCCATATGTTTGTCCAGTGCCCTCCCAGGTTTGCAATTAATCCTGTGCACATGACAGCTCTTCCTGGACTCAAATGGCAACCTAATTTAACAAAGCAAATGTGTACTGTGATAGCTTAGGTTTGTATAGCAAAACGCCATCTGCCCTAANGTCTTTTTACTTAGAACCTCACTTGTCCAGAACTTGGTCAAGACCCATGAGCCATACTGTCCATAAGAAATGTAATGAGCTGGTACAAAGTTCAAACTCGGACTCTAGGTATGTGATTCTTGGGAGAGGCCTCATTCAAAGCAATTCATTTTCATCTTTATGTAATTCTATCCAGCATGACTATAAGATTTGTCAGTACACAAATAGATTAGAAGTCATGTTTAAAAGATGATTGACTCAGTCACCTGATAGTGAAAGAAAGAAAAACTCTGAGGGTCATTATCCCATAACTACCTAGATGCCGATCTCCTCCAGGAATGGCATAGCATCACACTCCATAGCTTCTTAAGGGAACCCCCTCTTTATTTCCTAGACTGTTAGCAAANGTCAGGAAAGAGGGTGAATGTCTTTGTTTTCTTCCCGCATGCCCCATGGCAACTTACAGAGCAAATCTAATTCAATATGGCTTCATTTGAACATCCTTTGTTTCTCAGCAGCCTTTTAGTTCCCCTCAAGTACTTCCTGCTATTTTTTATCATATTATGAATGTCCTTCATTTTCTGTCTCTTATACACATCTGATGTGTATAAGAGACAGCCCCTCAAGTACTTCCTGCTATTTTTTATCATATTATGAATGTCCTTCATTTTTTTATGTCTGTGTCTTACACTAGATTACGAACTCCATTTAGCAGGGAGCCCTGGCTCACTACTGACTGTCTAATCCTAATTCTGTGATCACCACATAAAAGCAGTTTGAGAAATAAATGTTGAGCAAATAAGGATATATAACCAGAGAAGCATTTATTATCACATACCACTTTGGAAACATTCCTTTAAATTTAGGGATGATCCAAAGACAGATGGCCAAAGGATGTTTGTTTCCTGGAAANACTGCCCAGGTGGGAGAAGATAACCACTTATTGAAGGTTATCATGTATAAGGAGAACAAATCCTCACAATAACATGGCAAAGAAGGTACGATCAGTCCTCACCGAATGGATGAAGATGCTGAAGTTAAGCAACTTTCCATGTGATGCAATTAGTGGTAAAACCTGTTGCAAGCCTGGGGTCTCTATTGCTTTGCTTTGATGAATAAAGCTTCAATTATCTTCATTTAAGGAATAACTCATGCATTATCTGGAACACTACATTGTCCAGAAATAAGACATGAAGTCTAAAGGTTCTAATTAAGATAGGAGGAAGGCCTTGTTGACTGGGGCTGAGTCAAGTGTCTGAGACTTAAGACAAAAGACCAGGTTCAAAAGGCAGACAGAAATCATAAAAAGACAGAATCAAAAGGCAAGAGTCTCTGCAAACAGGATCTGAGTCACTCTTCAGCCCACTGAAATCTAGCTGCCACCTCCAAACTTTCCCAAACAGTTCTCACTAAGGTCATCAATGACTTCGGCATCTCTAAACCCCATGAATGGCATTTGGTCGTTGTCTTGCCTCACATCCCAGGAGCATTTGGCTGTCTGACCATTTCCTCCTTTGTGAATCATTGTTTATCCTTGGCCTCCCTGGCCACACTTTCTGCAAGTCTTCCTCTTCCCTATCTGCTGTTCCAGCTCAATCTCTTTGCCACCTCATCATCCTCCACCTCAGTAGTAAATGTGGGTTTTTTTTTTCAATATTAAGGTAAGACTTCCTTGTCTGAAGCTTCCAGTCTTTTCTTGACTCCCTTCTCTCCTGTTGTCCTCTCATCTCTCTCTCTCTCTCTCTCTCTCTCTCTCTCTCTCTCTCTCTCTCTCTCTCTCTCTCTCTCTCTCAACTCACTAATTTCCATGGCTTTAAATACTGTTGACAGTTGGAAGACTTTAAGATGTTATGTCCTGCCATAGAACAATTCTTTTCTACACTATGAATATTTACTACTCTCATTTGCTAATAAAAAGCTGATTGGCTGATAGCTGGGCAGGAAGAGATTGAGCAGGAAGAGGTTGAAGAGATTGGCAGAAAGAGAGCCAGACTAGCAGAATGCTGGGAAGAGGAGGGGTGGAGTCAGAGAGTCACCAGCAAACACAGAGAATCAAGATGAGAATGTCATACTGAGAAAAGATACCAAGCCATGTGACTAAACATAGGTAAGAATTATGGGTTAATTTAAGTGTAAGAGCTAGTTAGTAATAAGCCTGAGCTATTGACTGATCATTTATAATTAATATAAACCTTTGTGTGGTAATTTTGGAAGTGGCTGCTGGGTATTTGGGAAGAGGCAGTCAGAACAGGAAACTTCTGATTACAATGCCCCATCCCACATTACGTTCCTGGACATAAGACTTGATTTTTCCAACTGTCTCTTTGGCATTGCTAGTTAAATATGTCAAACTTCAAACTACATAAATTGAAATCATCATGCCAATCATGTTTTTGTTTGTCTATGGTGCTAAGGGATGAAACCTAGGGCCTCAAGTATTGAAACCACTGAGCCACATTTTTTTTCTGGTTGTCTCAATATTAAAAGATGAGCATATTCACTGTCTTGAGTAAAGCCAGGAATGACATGCATCCTTATCTCTGTCTCACTCAAACTTTATCTATAAATCTGTCATTCTTAATGTCCAAGGAGACTAAGCTCTGTCCATGTCTACCTCTCTCTAGATAGCATCTTATTTGGAGAAACTATTTTTTAATTTTTTTTTAAGGACCACTCTTAATTGTTCTCTCTACTTTCACCCTTGGGGCCTCTGATACAGTCTCAATACATTCCCCATGTTGTCACTAAAGATATCTCTTTAAAATTCTACTCTTGACTATATTATCCCACTAATTATACTGTAAAGCTCCAAGTTTTTAACATCACCTACATTTTCCTGCAAAACCTGAATAAACCTTTGATTTATAGATACATCTCAATCTATGCCAATTNGGCGTGTCTAGGTTCAATCAGTAACCTTAACTTGGGGTCCCTCTGTCTTCAGTGCTTTAATGTGTTCTACACTGTTCTTTATGGTCTCTACCACCATTCTGAACTTTGTTAACACTTTATTTCAACTCAAGGTAGATTCTATTCAATGGATTTCTGGCCCCCTGAAATACATACAGATAGTCTGATCCCCATAAGTCATTGGTCCATTAGTCATAGACCCATTAGTCATGGATGCTGATATGCTTTTAGAATTTGATTAATGTTTTGCTTTCTCAATGACCTATAAGCTGTAAGAAGGCAAGGGTTTTGGAAATTGCTCATCATTTAATNTCAGCAGTTAGTACAGTNTTTTGCACGTAGCCAATTCATGAGTNTTTGTCAAAAGAAGGAATGAAGGAGAGAAGTAGGGAGCTTGGGAGTGTACATAACTGATGAGTCAGGCAGATGTAGACAGTGTATAGGTTTAAGGTTGGGGTGATATGAGTGTTATCTACAGACAGTAGATAAATGTACCATTTATTTANGTGCCAATGCATTATTGCATTCTTTCATTTCTTCAGTTTCATGAAGCTGAGTTACTGACAACAAATTTGTATTGTGGTATTTGCTGTTTGGGGCAAATCATATTATTTTGTAATGGCCCTCTAACTCAAAACTTAAGATTTATTTCCATGATAGAAATTCGCAATGCNTTTAAACTGGGCAAAACAGTTGTTTTAGTCAGCTGAAATGATAAGTCTATATAGAAACAACCTTCCGTAGATTTGACGGAACTTGATCAATTCTTAAGACTATCTTCCTGTTCCTGCCACTAGCTTCTCTTTCTCTGATGAGATGTCAGTAAGGTCAGTAAGGTCAGTAAGATTTTGCAAACTGATTTATATCCAACAATCTTTCTTTTGGTAACAGTATTCAAGTGCTAATTCATCAAACTCGTTCACTCACTTGTGACATTGGGATGAGATTGACCCCCCCCCCAAGCTCTAGGATCTGGATAGTCAGAGCACAGTATCACTTATGTCGTGGAATAGAATATTTGCTTAGCTATGTAGAGATGTGTTGCATTTGTTTAATTATGTAAAGGTATGTTGCATTTGTTTATGCTGCATTTATTTAAGTATGCAAAGATGTGTGACTGTTTTACCTTGCCTTCCTGAGGCACCTGATTGGTCTAATAAAAAGCTGAATAGCCAATAGCTAAGCAGAGGAGGGACAGGCAGGGCTGGTGGACAGAGAGAAAAGGGGAGCCAGCCAGCCAGCAGGAGGCCAGCCAGCCAGGAGCCAGCCAGCTGGAGGCCAGACAGACAGACAAGGAGGAGGCAGNAAAGCAGGATGGACAGCACATATATGAGGTAAAGGAACCTCAGGGCAGCACATAGATGAATAGAAATGGGTTAACTTAAGTTTTAAAAAAAGCCAGCTAGAAACAAGCCTAAGCTAAGGCCAAGCATTCATAATTAATTGTAAGTCTACGTGTCATGATTTTGGGGCTGGAAGTCCAAAAAAGCCTACTACAACTTTATGTAAAGGTTACTTGTAAATATCAAGTTGACTGAACTAGGAAATACTTAGAAACCAGGTAAAAAATTATTTGGGAGGTATGCTCTTGAGGGTGCTTCTAAAACAGATTTATATGAATCAATGGACTCAATGAGTTTAATGTGAGTAACCAGTATCCAATCAACTGGGGCCCTACAGAGGGAAAAAAAAACAAAGGAAAACTAAATATGTCTATGTTCTGAGCTGGGACATCCTCTTCCTCTGGGTTCCACAGCTTTTCAGTGACCTCCAGATTCTCANGTCTTTTAGCCTTGAGCTGAGAGGTACATNATTAGCTTTCTGGTTCTGGGGGCCCTGGAGTAGAACATCTTACATCCCAGGGGCTCTAGGTTGTTGACAGCCCATAATGGTTAATCACTGTCAACTTGACTGGACTTGGAACAATCACTTAGGAAACATACCTCTGGATATGTCTGTGTGGCTTTTCTAGAGAAGTGTAACCGAGGAAGAAAGACACAACTTGAATGTGGATGATATTATGCCATGGGCTGGATAAAAAGAGCCAGATTGGTTAAAAAGAAAAATGGACCAACACAAACATAAGCACCAGTATTCATTCCTTTTTGTTTCCTGGCTGTGGATGCAATATGACTGACCACCTCATACTCCCACTGTCATGTCCTTCCACCATGATGGAATATAACCCTTCAAACTATGAACCAAAATAAAGCTTCCTCTCCTTAAGATGTACTTGTCAGCACTTTGGTCACAGCAATGAGAAATGTCACTGATGTCATAACCTACCATGGGATTCCTCAGCCTTCAAATCATGTTGAGCAATTCCCAGAATAAATCACCTCCTCTCTATCCATCTAGCTAGCTAACTAGCTACTGATTGATTTATCATCTGTATGTCTACCTANCTATCTATCTATCTATCTATCTATCTATCTATCTATCTATCTACCATCTATCTACTTACCTATCTACCTACCTACATACCTACATAACCATCTACTACTGCATATATGCTGGTGCTATTTCTCTGGAAAGCTATGATCAGTCAGAGTGATGACCGCAGGGACTAATGGTTGCCAAGTAGGTCAGTAGAACTCAGTACTAACTCTTTCCACTAAGTAGGAACTAGAANGCCTCCTTCTTCTGTCCTCAGCTTAGCAGACATGAAATACATGTGTGATGGCTTGCTGCCTTCACAAGNTGAACATGGAAACAATACACACAGAAGCCATATTGGGGAAATGAGATGATACCAGTAAACACAGAGTAGGTGTGGCACTATTGCACATTTAGGACAGAGACCTAGATCTTTTCTATAAAAAACTANCCGGTAAAAATTTCAGATTTTGTGGGTCCTTCTGACTCTGATGTGACTTCTTAACTTCATCATCACAAGTTCAAAAGTAGTCACAATAATGTGTTAATTGGTGAACATGGCTATGTTCAAACAAAACTTCATTTGGGAACAATAAAAAATAGAAATTCTAATAATTTTCATGTGCCTTTATTATTATTCTCCTTTTGATTTTTCATAATCATTTGAAGTTTTAAAAAAACACATTTTTATTTCTCCAGAGGAATATTAGCTATCTCTCAAGTCCCCACACATGGGCTTTCCTGCCTTCATTCACTCCCAGCTCTTCGATACTTCACTCTGGGAATTCTCCTTATTTGGCTCAAGCCAATTGGAGTTCTGGGATTTGTTTTGTTTTATTTCAAATGAAAGAGTTGCAACCACATCCTACATCCTTGGGACTTAGTATTTGAGGCAATAAAAATCAATGCTTGAGTAACTCTTTTACACTAAGAAAAGAGTATCTGATTACATTGTAGGCAACAAACTAGTAAAACTGGGACTGAATATTTGATCTAGTACCTGTAATGAAGTATTCACTAATAAAATTATCAAAACACTGAGTAATAAGTTTCCAACTTATAAGAAAGTTAATACAAAGAACTTACATGAAAATATGTATTTCTGTTGTCCCTTCCAGATTAGTCACACATGATTAAAATATTTCAGGCTTGGGTTAGGGCAGAGCTCACTGGGTAAAATGCTTGATACAGAGGAATGAAGACCTGAGTTTGGATCCCCGGTGCCCACAAAAAATTGAGGTGTGGTGGAATGTGCCTATAATCCTCGTGCTGGGGGTAGGGGGCAGCTGGGAAAGGTAGGTGCTGAGGACTTATAAGATCATGGTTCAGTAAGAGACCTTGTCTCAGAAATGAGATGGAGGATTGAGAAAGACATCTGAGAGTCAACTTCTGACATCCACATGCACCCTATGTGTACAAGAGCACCTGTGCACACACATGCATGCACCACACACACACACACACACACACACACACACACACATACTAAAAACAACGAAATATACTCAATTTTACTAGTACCTTTCTTGTCATCCGATGGCTTTAATTTATTACCAAGTAAGAATATATTGTTGAATTATTTTAAATACTGCTTTCATTCATTCACTCAAATTCAAGTTCTGGGTCAATTTTCCACGTATTTTCCTCTACCTTCATCATTCTTTGTTGTTGTTGTTTTAACATACTTAACTCTTTGACAGCTTCACATGAATGCAACGCATTTGATCATTTTTACCTCCACCGCCCTCCTCCTCCTCTCTCTTCCCCTGAGCCCCCTTTTATTTCCAACAAGGTTTCTTCCTACTTCATGGCTTATTCTTTTATTTATTTTATTCCTTAACAGTTTTATACATGTAAATAATAAGTTCCGTTATTTTATGCATGAAGTCACACACATAGACACAGAAAGACACAAACACATACTCTCTCTCATTACTGTCGTCCCCATCACNTGCTTAAACCCATCTCCACAACTTCTACCCTAATTTTATGTTTGTTTTCTGTTCTTGGTTCTTCCTCCACTGAGTTTAAGTGTTCTTGCATGAGCATGGGTTAGGAGTTACTGTAGCTTGGGCAATTTGTCAATGGCAACACCACCAAAGATAAATTACTTTCCCTTCCATAATCACCATAATTCCTCACCTAGGAGTGGAAGCCTCATGATCTCCTCCTCTGTCTGTGATGGAATGTTGACCTGTTGACCAGGTCAGTCTTGTGCAAGTCTAGTACCAGTAAACACAGTTGCTGTGAGTTCATGAGTGTGATGGGCATGTCGTGCCCAGAATACAGCATCCCACAGCACTCCTCCCTTCATCTGCCTTTTGCATTCTTTCTGCTTCCTCTTTCCTGAGACTTAGAGGAAGGGACTTACATGTCTTGTTTAGGCTGAACACTGAGGAGTCACTTATTCTTAGCACTTCAGAAAGTTATTCACACTTCTTTGACAAAGGCTGATAACTAGTCTGTGGATATAAACATAAATATTTAGAAGGCAATTTAACAACATTTTCATTTGGGAAGCAACAATAGTTGGTTCCGCCTAAGACTTATGACCTCNCCAGCCATGGGCTTTTGATCAGGTTTATACTACCAGAATTCCCTCCTGTAATCACCAATAAAGAAAACATATCTAAGTAATAAAATTTTGTTGGTTTTAAGAATATTAATATTGTAAGTATAAAAAATGGAACTGTGGACATAAAACTAGTGGAATATGGCCTGGAGAGATGGCCCAATGGTTAAGCACACTTATTGCTCTCACAGAGAATCCAGGTTTGCTCCTGAATCCACATCAAATGGTTCACAGCTGCTTAGAACTCCAGTTCCAGAAGATCCAATGCCCTCTCACCTCCAAGGGTAACTTCAGGCATGTAATGCACATAAACTCATTCAGGCACATGTACATACATATTAAAATAGATAAATAAATAATTTTTAAACTAGTGGAATATAGTTGAGAAACTAATGCATCAGCATCCTGTTCAATGGAAATAGTTAAAATTCTCAGTGAGCTCTCAAGGTACTCACCAGATAATTTAGTTACAAAGTTCTCATTGTTTGCCTCTTTCTTCAGAGTTACTTANAAACACAGGTAGTGCTAACAATCTAGGACATAACACCTTAAGGCCTGCCCAGCCACCATAGACTACACTCCTTCCTCTGGGCTCCACACTGGGCTCATAGCCCCTGCAGCTGTACCGGAGGCCAGAGTGGCCCTAGGGACCCCAGCAAAGACACTGTCCAGCACCTGCTAAACCCCTTTAAGCCTGTGCAACAACCCCAGACAGCACCCCCACCCCTGGGCCCCTTATCTCAGCCTACTTTGGAAGAAGACTTCAGCTTTACCAAAGACCAGGCAAAATCTAGGAACCACAAGCTTCTACTTTACCAGAGGCCAGGCCAGATCTAGGGACCCCAGGTCTACAACTTCAGAAGAAGACTTCAGCTTTACCAAAGACCAGGCAAAATCTAGGAACCACAAGCTTCTACTTTACCAGAGGCCAGGCCAGATCTAGGGACCCCAGGTCTACAACTTCAGAAGAAGACTTCAGCTTTACTGAGCCACAGGCCAGATCTAGGGACTCTAGGGCAGGTAGCTGTACTAGAGGACAGGCTGGTTCTGGAGACCCCAGACCAGATCTAGAACCCCAGTCTGTATTCCCTCCCCTGGGCTCCATATCCTGGTCTACAACTTCAGAAGAAGACTTCGGCTTTACCAGAGGCCAGGCAAGATCTAGGGACCTGTAGCCCCCAAAACCCCAGAGGGCACACCCTACTGGACCTGAAGGCATGCTAGTCACAAGATCCTTTGGCCATTTAGGCCACAAGACCAGAGAAGAAAAAGAAACCAAGGAACAAAACACCCACCTAACAAAGATAAATGCAGGAATCAACACCTAGACCTACAATCATCTCAAATTTGGATGCCTAAATGCCAGTGTAAGAACACAATCAATAACAGAAAGAGCAATATGGTATCACCAGAGCTCAGCTATCCTACAACGGGAAGACCTGAACAATCCAACACAGCTGAAGCACAAGAAAATGACCTTAAAAATTACTTTATGAAGATAATAGAGATCCTTAGAGAGGATATAAACAAATTCCTTAAAGAAACTGAAGAAAAAACAAAAAATTTCAAGAAATCAATATATCCCTAAAAGAAAGCCAAGAAAAAACAAACAAATAGATAAAGGAAATTGTTCAATGTTGTGGAATATAGTTTAAGATGTGTTACATTCATTTATGCTATGGAACATTTGTTTAATGATGCAAAGATGTGTTACATTCTTTTGTGTTGCATTTGTTTAACTCTGTGAAGCTGTATTACTTTGCCTGTCTAAAACACCTGATTGGTCTAATAAAGAGCTGAATGGCTAATAGCTACACAGGAAAAAAGATAGGTGGGATTGGCAGACAGAGAGAATAAATAGGAGGGGAAATCTGGGAAGAGAGATCTTGGAGAAAAAAAGGAAAAAGAGAGGAGGACTCCAGGGGCCAGCTACCCAGCTACACAACAAGTCATGGAGTAAAAAGTAAAGAAAGGTATATAGAAAGGTAAAAGCCCAGAGGCAAAAGATAGACAGGATAATCTAAGGTAAGAAAAGCTGGCTAGAAACAAGCCAAGCTAAGGTCAGGTGTTTATAAGTAATAATAAGACCCTGTGTGATTATTTGGGAGTTGAGTGGAGGGCTCCCAAAGAGTAAAGAGTTAAAAAAAAAAACAGTTCAAGACCTGAAGATGGAAATAGAAGTGAAAAAGAAAACACAAATGAAGGGAATCCTGGAAATGGAAAAATCTGGGTAAGCAAACAGGAACTACAGATGTCAGCATCACTAACAGAATGTATGAGATGGAATAGCAAACATGCAAGGCATGAGAAAGGAAATAAATTCATCAGTCAAAGAAAATATTAAATCTATAAGATTCTTAACATAAAACATCCAGGAAATCTGGGACATTGTGAAAAGACCAAACATAAGAATAAAAGTAATAAAAGAAAGAGAAGAAACCNAGCTCAAAAACCCAGAGAATATATTTTACAAACTCATAGAAGAAAATTTTCCCAACTTAAATAAGGACATGCTTATAAAGGTACAAGAAGCTCAAANAGCACCAAATAGATTGGATCAGAAAAGAAAATCCCCTTTCCACATAACAATCAAAATACTAATCATATAGAACAAAGAAAGAANATTAAAAATGGCAAGGGGAAAAGGCAAAGTAACATATAAAGGCAGACCTATTGGAATCACACCTGACTTCTCAATGGAGAACCTAAAACCCAGAAGGGCCTAAACTGATGTCTTCCAGGTTCTGAAAGACAACAGATGCCAGCCCAGACTACTATACCTAGCAAAACTGTCAATCATCATAGATGGAGAAAACAAGATATTTTATGACAAAGTCAAATTTAAACAATATCTACCCACAAACCCAGGCCTAAAGAGGATGCTAGAGGGAAAACTCCAACCCTGAGACTTTAACTGCACCTGCAAAAACATAGGCAATAGATAATCTCACACCAGCAAAACCCAATGAAGGGAATGCACACACACACACAAAACACCACCANCAACAAAATAGCAGTAATTAACAATCATTGGTCATTAATATCCCTCAATATCAATGGGCTCAATTCACTAATAAAAAGACGCAGGCTAATGAACTGTATAAGAAAACAAGATCCATCTTTCTGCTGCATACAAGAAACACACCTCAACATCAAGACATTACCTCAGAGTAAAGGTTTGGAAAAGAATTTTCCAATAAAATGGACCAAAGAAGCAAGCTGGTATACCTATCCTAATATCTAACATAATAGACTTCTAAAAAAATGAATCAAAAGAGATGGAGATGGGCATTTCATATTCACCAAAAAAAAAAAAATCAACCAAGATGATGTCTCAATTCTAAACACCTATGCCCCAAATGTAAGGACATCCACATTTGTAAAAGAAACATTAATAAAACTTAAATCACACATAGAATCCCACACAATAATAGTGGGAGACTTTAACACTCCACTATCCACTATCTGGATGTCAGGTCATCCAGACAGAAACTAAATAGAGAAATAATGGAATTAACAGACATTATGACTCAAATGGACCTAACATGTAACTACAGAACATTTCACCCAAACACAAAAAGAATGTACCTTTTCCTCATCACCACATAGAACCATCTCTAAAATTGACCATATACTTAAGCCACAAAGCAATTCTCAACAGATACAAAAAATTGAAATAACCCCCTGCAACTTATCAGAGCACCATGGATTAAAGCTGGATTTCAACAACAACAGAAAGCATGTAAACTNATGGAAACTGAACAACTCTCTATTGTTACCACTGGGTCAAGGAAGAAATAAAGAAAGAAATTAAAGAGTTTCTAGAATTCAATGAAAATAAATGCACAACATACCTAACCTATGGGAAACAACGAGAACGGTGCTAAGAACAAAGTTCATAGCACTAGGGCTTTCATAAAGAATTTGGAGAGATCTCATGCTAGGGACTTAACAGCACACCTAAAAGCTCTAGAACAAAAAGAAACAGAACACCTAAGAGGAGTAGAAGGCATGAAATAAACTGAGGGATGAAATCAATAAAATAGAACCAAAGAGAACAATATAAAGAATCAATGAAACAAAGAGTTGTTCTTCGAGAAAATCAACAAAATAGATAAACCCTTATCCACCTAATTAAAAGGCAGAGAGAGACTATCCAAATCAACAAAATCAGAAATGAAAGGTGAACATAACAACAGACTCTGAGGAAATACAGAGAATCATTGGGTCATACTTTAAAAACTTGTACTCCACAAAATTGGAAAATCTAAAAGAAATGGACAAATTTCTCCATAGATACCACTCATCAAAGTTAAATCAAGATCAGATAAACAGTTTAAATAGACCAATAACCCCCAAGGTAATAGAA
>LZPO01055356.1:51932-100981 GCA_001675575.1 Neotoma lepida
GTGTCTGTGTGTCTGTGTGTCTGTGTTAACATTTACTTGGGGATTTTGCAAAAATTCATTTTTAGGTCTAGTTAACTACAAATATTAGAGGCGCTATTAGGTTAGTAATTAGTATATTTATGTGCCTTTGTGCTTAATTAAATTTTAATTCTGCTGTCTCTGATTTTAACTTATAGTAACACTAAAAAAAAGTAATGAGTTTGTTAGAATGTTTTCAAGAAACAAGCTGTGCAATTCCATTAATATTTAGCCTAGCTATGATTTTGGAAAAGTCTGAGGAAGTATATCTATCCAGCATCTCCCAATTTTAGTCTACTGGTTAGCATTGCATTTTAATGTTGAATAGGATGTAGGTGAAAGAGTCCCTCTTCTAGTCAATTGAGGTGACTTCTGCTCTGTAGCATCTCCTCCTCCTTGCTAACAAAGTATAGCCATGCAAGAAACAATGGGCACTCACCATCTCCAAGCTGTCTGCCTCTGATGCCAACTGCTGTAAGGTCTAACCCAAGGAGATTATTCAAAGCCTGAAATGCTAATAAAGCTTACTAGATACACTGTTTTTAGAGTTTGGTAAGATTAGACATTTTTTAGATAAGTATGTGTCCACCNTAATCTCATTCCTAGCCCCAGGGTTGGCATACTATGCTGTAAACAAGACAGGTAGGTAGGTATAACAGCAGAGTTTGCATGCTCTGAGACCTATTAGCTCTCTAATCAGCTGCCTAAGTAAAGCCTGCCTCACCCTGAACTCATGACCTACCCATTGGTAGTTGGTCCTCCTCCCTAGATGCCNCAGTAGGAGGGTANGAGCAGAAGAGCAGGAAGCAGTTAAGCTTGTATTTACTCTATGACTCATTAAGTTGACTCCTGAGTATTTATCCAAGAGAAATAACAACATGTCTCCACACAAAGGCTTGTATGTGCATGTTCGTGGCAACTTTGTTGATAATTAGAATAACCCCAAACTGGAAACAATCCAATGTCCAGCACTGGTAAATGGGTAAACAAAGGGTGGTTTAGCCATACTATATGGCAATAAAAAATAATAAGCTACTAATAAAGGCAACAGCATAGATGAATCTCAATACACAAAATATCACATGGTATGTGATACTTTTTTGAATACATATTTCTTTATACCTCTAGAAAATACTAATTCATGACAGGAAGTAAATCAGTAGTTGTGTGGGGTCAAGAGCCGAGGGCTGAGAACTCTTAAAAGGAGCATGGAAAAACTGTTGTGGGTAATGACAATACTTGACATCAACCTTGATTGTGGTGTTTATTTCGCAGGCATTCAGAATGTCAACTGTACAGAATTATTCCCACTAACCAGGGGTGGGTATGTGTGAATGGTACCTTAGAGCTGTGCTATAGCTCTCTAGAACAATGCTTTCCTAGTGTGTATAAGATACTGATCCTGCCAGACAGTGGTGGTGCACACCTTTAATCCCAGCACTCGGGAGGCAGAGGCAGGCAGACTTCTAGGAGTTCAAGGCCAGCCTGGTCTACATAGTGAGTTCCAGGACAGCCAGAACTTTAACACAGAGAAAACCTGTCTCNAAAATAAAAATAAATTTAAAAAAAGATATTAATCCCCAGCCCACTAAATAAATAAAAGGAATAAACAATACCTTAAGTTAATGGTTAGTAAATACATTACAAAGAATAACAGTAAACTGTAGGGAAATGCAAATGAAACACACACAAAAATCATTTAATACCTGAATTTTATTAGAGCGTGCCTTGATTTTTTTCCCTCTTTTTCTGGTGCTGGGAACAAACCAGGGCCTCTCAGGCTAAGCATGAATTCACAGTGTGGACTCTGTCTAAATTCTGAAATTTTTATTCCTCTCTCATACAATCCATCCCAACCTCAGTTTTNAAGTCCAGATTATAAAGAGAATAAAAATAAAATCATTTTAAAATCAGAAACAAAACACTCAGGTGTTGTTTGCAAGTGCATAGAATTGATACTAAATCTTATTCATTTGATTTTATTTGGAAATATTCTTCAATCCTTTGCTAGGTAACTAGGAAAATAATCATATATATAAACTATTTATTTATATATTTATTATACACACATATATATATATTTCAGGTGAGAAAATAAAATGGGACATCCTGAAGCCCTGGTAGAAACTGAGCCCCTGGGTGCTTGATGCATGTGTGAAGTGTAGAGGAAATCCTGTAGGTATGGAGACTGGCCTAGAAGAACCACAGGAAGGTGACGAGTCATTTGGAAATAGCTAGAAAAGCAATCNGCCCTGGGTGGGACTTTTTACCATACACTTTTAAATTCCATTTTTTTTCTGGACCAAATGAGTGTATTAATTATTTACATTTTAAAGTTAAATCAGTAAAAACAAGTGGGTACAGTAGAGTAGAAGTTAGGCCTTTGCAAAGGGGACATGAGCCTCCCTGGAGGCCAAGCCCTTCCTCTTCCCTTCTTCCTCCTGCTCCTTCACACTTTGCTTGCTGCTAGAGGTTTCCTACCCAGCCATTCCTTTTACTCCCTTCCACAGTCATGAAGAAGCACTGTTCCTCCATCCTTCCCACGGTGCCTTTCAAGTCCCTGGACTGAGAATTTCAACTTTTGTTGGCCTATGAAGTGTATAGTAAAAGGAAGACAAAATGAGAAGAGAGGTCTCTGAATGTAGAGATAGAATGTGATACAATCAATACACTATAATCTCTACAATACAATAAATGTGCGTGTATGGAGAGAATATTGTGAAGCCATCAATACCTTATAAATATTTCTACAAATATAGCAAAATTCCAACCCTATCCCATTCCAGCCTCTTACCTCCCTACTCAGGTGAGGCATCTGATAAGACAGCAGCATTCCATTGCCCAGGAGTCCACTTATCTATCTGCAGCTTTTGGGCAGCGAGCCTTGCTTCCAGAGCAAACCAGTTCTCCCACTTGCCTTTAGGGCAGAGGCTCCTGACAGCTGAGGTTGAGGCTTGCTTCTTACTCTTCAGTTCCCAACTTTTCACCTCATAGGGCCATAGGGCCCAAGGCCAGTCTCTCCTTTGGGCTCTATATACTCTCTTCTAGTTCATTTCAGATCTTACTCAACCTCCAGACTTTAAATTATAGCTAGCTATCTATGAGCCCAATTTTTATCTGTTGCCTGCACATCTCTTCCCCGAGGCCCAAGATCACATATCTACCTAATTACTCCGTATCTCCATGTGGAAGTCTAAGGCTATCTCAAACATGGCAGGTCCAAATTGAGACAATTGGCTTACCTCTTCCAGTCCTCTCCTGTTCTCATTTTTTTCATCTCAGTGAGGAGTATCATTCTTTATCCAGCTGCTGATCAAAATATCCTTGAGGTCCAGAAAGATGGCTCAGCAAATAATGGCATCCACTGCTATGGCTGAGAACCTGAGTTTGACCCCAGCGACCCAGACAGTAGAAAGACAGAACCCGGAAGTCCACTTCATGTAAGGCAGAACTAGGGAAAGATCACCTCCACTGACTTTTCTCTAACCCTAACCCAGGTATGAAACAAGTGAATGCCTCATCTTCGGAGTTTCATGGGCCATGGCAGGCATGAGGAGTAACAGTGGGCATTCACAGTTGGCTTGAGTGGTGACCAGGGAAGCATAGAAGTGACAACTGGAAATATCATGTTAGTAGCTTCTATGTATTAGCTACTGTAGGAGCCAGATGTGTTGCTCATTCTTGTAATTCCAGCCTGGACTTAGAATGTGACCTTGTCTTAAAAACCAACACCCCAAAATAACAATAAGACCTGCTATGAAGATGGTGGAACTACCTGAGATGCTTTAAAACTAATCATAACACCTAGTAATCCCGCAGCCACAGGGTCAGGACCTAGTGATCCCCCAGCCATGGAGTCAGGCAACATCTCCGCATAAGAATCTTAGAGGCCAGGAGGACAAAAGCTCTCAAAACAGGCGGCCACTGAAGTTCCCCAGGAAACCTAATCCTCTGCCTTTCTGGCAGCTAGCTGTTGGCTTGCTGTCCTCTACCCAAGGCAGCCTGTGGTGCTGTGGAAAACCCAATACTAACAGGCACTGGCCTTTGGAGCTGGCACTGTAGCATTTCACATAATATAGACTTGGTCACTAGGTCTCCAAGGCTAGGTAGCACAAAAATATCACTGCTTCCTCATCTTAGAGTTTGTCATATGAGAACCACCAGGACCAGTGAGNGCTTTCCTTCTCTTCAGTGGTATCTGTAGGATGTTTACCTCTTCTGGAAGATGTGGGTACTCTACAGTGTAATTCAAGCTGACCAAAGAACCATCTGTTCCAACAGACTGTGGAGCTGGAGCATCCAGGTTACCATGTGGCACTTCCAGGGAGGCTTCCTGAGACCATGTCAAAAGGCCCAGGCCTTCCCCTTCACACTTCTCTGAGGATGTCTTCTATTTGGTGGCTGGAAAGAACACTGATGTGTCGGCTCTCCCATATAAGAGCCATGTCCTCAAGAACACCAGGAGTATCAGATAGCCAGTGTGACAANTCCAGTAGNAGATGAAGGACATTGACCCAGGACTAGGTGAGACCTAGACAAGACCCCTAGGGTCCCTCCTGGATAGAAGGCTATGCTGAGAGCTGGCCACATGCATTTCGCTTCCCTGCAAATGAGAGCAAAAAANTCTTTGTGAAGAAGGAACCAATGTAGCTGAGGGGGACACTCAGTTGACCTCCCTGGAAACTCCTCTGACCTCTCCTCTGTGGCATGTGCTGGGCAATAGACAGTAGGAAATCTAAGGACTGTTTTGAAAAAGTAAATTTCACAAACATCCCCAACTCTCAGAAAACGAAAGGGGAAACCTCAAATATTACTTCTGCCACCCCACTAAAATGGGAGAAAATGCAACCCTCTCTCACTAGCTCTGATTTGCATCTTTCATTCAAAAGTAGATGTAAAAGAAACCAAATGTTGCTTAAGAAAGAGGTCGGATGGGAAAGCCATTAACACAATGCATACAAATCAAATCTTGCTAGGAAAATCACAATGGGTCACACAATCAGCCAGGCCAAATCAGAACTAGCTGGTTCATTAATCTCCACATCCCAAGGCACAGAGGCTTAAACAACTAGACCAGCTTTCTTGCCAAGAGTCTCAGGTAAAGCCCTCTCAAATGAAAACTCACATTTGTCTGGGCCAAATGCTAGAGGGTAGGAGGTCCTTAGGGTTTTCCTGGATATCTGCCTCTAGTCTTTGCATAATCTTCACTTCAGTAAGCAATCTTTCCCATTCTCAACTATACCTTAGCCTCACAAGGGAAGATTCACCTCCACACCCACTGTGAAACTCCAGAGTCAGTGGGATTCCAAAAGCAGAGTCGAAGTGGCTCCTGTAGCCATTCCACAGGAAAAGAGATAGGATTCAAAGCCATCCTCAAAGAATAGAAAAGCAACTGGGGAGCTGTTGTGCCAAGACACTGGCTGTGCAAGGCTCTCTGGCCAGCACCAAATGTGCAAGTTTCTAGTGCACACAGCAAGATCCCTGTTAGCGTGTCCATCTGCAGAAGGCACGAACGTGGACCGTGGATGCCAGCCCACGTTTGGACTATTGCTGACCTTGTTTTTCCCTTGCAGCTGCTACAACAAATAGCACTTCCGTGGAGGGGGTGGATGGTGGGAGGGTTACATATGTGTACAGCTGTGTGTGCGGAGGCCAAAGGTCAACTTTGGGCATCTTCCTCTATTGATCTTAACTTTATTTTTTGAGCTATTGGCCTTGGTCCCTGTACCTGAGGCTGGTTATTTGGGCTAGGCTGGCTTGTCAGCAAGTCCCAGGGGTCCATCATCCTACTTCCACTCTACCTCCACCCCATCAGCTTTGGGGTGAAAGACACATTCCTCTGTACTCTGTACNTTTTAGTGGGTGCTAGAGATCCGAATTTCAGTTCTCATGATTGCAGTGCAAGTGCTATAATCAGTGAGGCGTCTCCCAGCCCAAGAGCAGTTCCTCTGAAGGAACAGTGTGATCTGCAAAGTCCATAATTAGAAATCTCAGAGAGAAGTCGTTTCCACTAAATTGTGCCATTGGGAGGCCAAAAGTTCTTCTTTTAAGAAACATGGTGATTAATTTTGTTTCCATGGGTCATGTGAGACCATGAGGACTAATAGGAGAGATCTAATGGGCTAGACTCCACAGCAAGATTCCCTTATTCCAGCTGTGTATGTAAAATTGTTTAGAAATACTTCCTGTCAAGCCTNATGTCTGAGTTCAGCCCTCAAGGTGAAGAAGAGAACCAAGTCCCACAAGTTATCCTCTGACCACTACATGTACATAGAGGTATATATGTATCTNTATATACATCATACACATGACAAAGAGTAGGGAAGGAGAGTGAAAGAATGTAACAAACAATAAAATAGCAAGTACAGGTAGCATTAGTTCTGTAAGGGCAGNGTTTGGAATATGTCCATCACCACCCACTTCAAACACAGTGAGTCTCAAATACAATTTGTTATAATTTTGAACTTTACTAAAATACCCAGCATCCCCAAAAGCTCCCATATTTACTTTTATTAATTAAACAGCAGTGATATTCCCTTCCTCTCTTCCTGGAGCCCTCATTTGCTGCTGCTTACCCTGCCCTTGGTGAAAATGTCCTTCTGGGAGGCTCTTTTTGACCCAATGCCCACTTTACTCAAGCCTCGAAGCTTAGTTGTAAGCCATAGTGGAGTGCCTATTATGATACAGCTAAAGGAATGCCTTTGAGTTGTTTATGATGTATGATTTAATTATATTAAGCATTGCAATTCTGTCTTACCTCATGTAACAGAGATCATAGAGCAAGGAGCTCCCCATGCTCCTTCTTCTAGACAGGAACTCAGGGTACTTCACAAGCTGAGGGCGNTGTGGATTTGTTTGGCTTTCTTATTGTTTCCCACAAGCAATATAAGGACAACTGTAAGAACGTCTGCAGAGCTTTCATTTTAGCTTTGGTTAAAAATAATTCCAATCAATTGTAGAAATATACAGCTTATTTGATTTGTGATTTGGATTTCTCTGGACTTGTTTTATTCGATAGGACTCTTACCTTTGCAGATCTTTCACCATCTAAAATGCCATTTTGAGACTAACTTGCAGAAATCACCTCTCAAAAGTGATTATTTTATACAGATGAAAATGTCTGTATTGCTTGTGGAAAACAACAACAGAACAAACCCCTAACCCACAACACCCTCAGTTTGTGAAGTGCCCTGGATCCCTCCCTAGAAGAATGAGCATGAAGGAGCGCTTTGCTATGTGANCTTTATCACATGAGGTAAGACAGAATTGCAATGAATAAAATAATTAAGTCATCCATATTAAAAGACTTGAAAGCAGCCCCTTAGCTATACTATAATAAGCACTCCACTGAAATTTAGAGAAATATCCCCCAAAGACCCATGTATGCAAAATTTGGACCCCACGCCTATTGGGAGGTGGGTAAGATCATTAGGAAGGAGGTGAGTTCAGTGACAGAAAGATGAATCATTGGGGTTATTCCCCTGTAGGAAACGCTAGGTCTTATCCTCCTTTCTGCTCTCTCTTTGCTTTTCAGATGCCATGAGGTTAAAAAGCCTCTCTTNACACTTTCCACTGATATATACTGAAACATCACAGGCCCAAAGCAACAGGGCCAAGTGACCATGGAGTGAAACTTTTAAAACTATGGGCCAAAATAAGCTTTTCTTCCTTGTAAGTTGATGATGTTAGGCATTTTATCACAGTAACAAAGCCTGATTAACACATTCATTCAAGTTGCGAGTGGTAACTAACAAAGATAACCTCAATATCTGGGAGGTAAAGGCAAGATGATCATGGGTTCAAGGTCAACCTCAACTACATAGCATGTTCAAGAGACACTGTCACAAAGAAACAAACACATACACTCATTCTACCATTTATGACAGTTTGTAGACAGTGGAATCAGGCAAAAGTTGATTTGTAGGGTAAGCAAGTCTATGTCATCTAGTCTTCTCCTAAATAGTATTTCCTACTTCTGCTTCCTCCAAAGCCAGCTCAGGATNAGGCTATAGTCTCTGAACTCATAGGCAGTCCTTTATTTATTTCACAGGACTGCACCTGCACTTTCCCAGTGAATTCAATATGTTTTTGAAAAGTTTGTGGCTACAAGACTTTCAGTCATAGGAAGATTAAGCAACATTATAAGCTGGGATAAACCTTTGCACTTTTATTTTATTCCATATTTGAAATTAGCCACTATCATGAGACATCCAACATGAGATACAACATAGTGTACAACATGATAAGAGCCCTGAATCAAGCTTTATCAAGAAACATATGTGTGAATATGTAGACATGCAAATGTAGAAAAAGAAAACCAAAGGAGGAGAAATAGAAATGGATACCTGCCTGTTCAGTTGCAGTAGTACTACTTAACTAGGTGGTACAACTATCATTAGACATGCAGACCCCATGGACAAGACTTGTTGGTATCCAGCGAACAGCCATCTTGAGTGAAAGCAGCTATAGTTGGCAAACAACTTTAATTTTCACAAGAAATACAAAATACATGTTTTAAAAAAAATTTAGTTCCTTAATTTTTTTAATTCAACTGATAAAACTTGAGTGAGGAACCCAAACCACATATGTATCCAGAACTCAACTGATAAGCCACTCATTTCAGCCTCTGGCTAGTGTTGATAAGCAGCACTACCCCTGAAACGAGAATGANCATCTCCCACAGTCTCTCAAACACTGTTATAAAATCTTTACTAAGGGGAAAGCATTGTGCAGGACTCAGAAAATTCCTACACCCCTAACAAAGAAATGAACACATCAGCAATGCTGACATGCAGAAATGTAATCAACNACTTTTGCTCCTAATAAAGTTTCTTTTCAGAAGAGATCTCTGTAGGCCAGGCTATCAAGAACTTACTATGCAGACCAGGCTTGTTTCAAACCTAACATTCGTCTTGTGATCTGAAATTATAAGCAGGCCCCACTATACATGGATTAACAACGTTTAGAGCAGTTTTAGATTCATAGAAAACTTGTGCAAAGAGTAGAGTGAGTTCTCATCACATCACACAGCCTGCTCCATTGCTGAACTTGCCCAGAGTGGAGTGTCCTTTACACACAATGAATCTGCATTGACATATTGTTCTCTTCCAATGTCCATATCTTATTTTGCTTTACTCTTCGTATTTTACNCTCTGCAGATACTTACAAATATAAAATGAATATAACCATCACTGGAGTACCTCAGAGGATCATCTTGCTGACTTAAAAAACCCTTGGTGCTTCACCTGTTAATTATTTCCTTCCCCTTTTCACTGCTAACCAGTGAGGTTTTGATTGTCCTGGTAAATTTTCCTGAACAATATAGAACTGTAATCATAAAATATATAACTTTTGCTANATGGCTGGTTTTACATAGGAATATGCNCTTAAATTTCCACCATGTGTTTCCATGGTTTACCATCTCATTTATTTTTGGCATATAATNTTGTTTCATTTTCTACATGAATCAAGGTTTATTTATTTACTAATTTACAGGAGGAAACCTTGGTTGTTTCAAGGTTGGCCTATTATAAATGAATCTGTCATGAGCATACATTTGCATGCGGGTGTAAGTTTTCAGTTCATTTGGGTAAATATCAAGGATAGCAATTGTTAGGTCTTATGATTAGAATGTGTCTAGTTTAGTAAACATTTATTAAACTTTCTTCTGCAGAGGCTGGTCCACTTTGCATTCCCACAATCAGTGAATGAGATTTTTTTTCCCCACATTTTCACCACATTAATTTTGACCATGCTTTAGACTTTGACCACTTTAACAGGTGTGTAGTGGATTTCAGTGTCTTGGTTTATAATTTCCTAATGACATTTGATTGATTTGGTCATTTGTAATATCTATATACATTTTATATATATATATATACATATACTATATATATATATACACACTATATATATAAACATATATCTACATTTTCCTTTGTGGGATGTCTGTTGAGGACTTTTGCTCATTTTTCAGTCACATTATTCAGTTATTGTTAGTTTTCAACTTTTTTACATTATCATTATCCTGTGTGTGTTTGCATGTGTATGAGCAGAGGGGACACATGTATGTATGTCACATTGTGCTTGTATAGATTAGAGGACAATTTCTTGCAGTTCTCACTTTTCACGTCTATGTGTTTTCAGGGATCTTAGGTCTTCATACCTCAAGTTCCTTTACCCTCTGAGCCTTCTCAGCAGCCCTGTTACTGTTATCTTCTGAGAATTTAGATCGCAGTTCTTCATCGAGGGTGTCTTTGACAAGTACTTTTTCCTAGTTTGTGGCTTTCTTCTCTTACTCTCCACAGTATCCTTGTAGCAAAGGTTTTAATTTCAATCAACCCCAATGTATCAGTTAATTATTTCATTGGCAGTTTTAGTATTATATCTGAAATACCATCCCATGCTTACGGTCGTCTAAATTTCTTATATTATTTTTTCAGAAGACTTGTGGTTTTACATTCAGATCTATGGTTCATACTGAATTAATATTTTAGAGCTGGTAATGTGTCTGCATTCCTTTTATTCACATTTTTNACTTGTAAACATCTCGTTCTTCCAACATTTGTGGAAAAGACTGATGTGTTGCCCCAGTGAATAACTTTTATTCCTTGGCTAAATNTTGTTTGTACTTACTCATCTCCATCTGAGACTTTTTATTTGGTTATACTGCTTTATTTGTATATTGACCTATGATTTTCTAGGGCCCCATTGTCCTGGCTTTTGATTGTTGTAGTTTGATACTACACTTTTGAAGTCAGGCAGTTTCTGTGCTTTAGCTTGTCTTTTTCTTCAGTACAGTGCTCAGTGGTGGCTATTTGGGGTCTTCTGCCTCCTCATACAAATTTGTCAATCAGTTGTTATTATCCATGCAATAGCTTAGTGGGGTTGTGGTGGTATGTCTTTGATCCGGAGATGCAGTTAGGTAGGGTTGGCATCTTAACAACAATGGTCTTCCAAGAAAAGCTGGGCTTTTTCTCCATTTATTTATTTCTTCTTTGATATTGCTCATCAAAATTTACAGTTTTTCTTATGACTAGAGTTGGCACACATTTTGTCAGACCTGTACCAAGCATTTTGTCTTTGAGGGGATAACAATATACACAGCAATGACTTCTCACTTTGCATTCCACTTGTTCCTTGCTGGTTTATAGGAAATAAATTGACATCTCTCCATTAACCTTATACCCTCTTACAACCTTGCTCTAACTGTCTGTTAGTTACAGGAGATTTGTTCCTTTGTTTGTCAGGGTTTTTTTTTTTTTTTTTTTTTTGGTTTTTCGAGACAGGGTTTCTCTGTGTAGCTTTGCGCCTTTCCTGGAACTCACTCGGTAGCCCAGGCTGGCCTTGAACTCACATAGATCCGCCTGCCTCTGCCTCCCGAGTGCTGGGATTAAAGGCGTGTGCCACCACCGCCCGGCTGTTTGTCAGGTTTTTAAGGGGAGGCAAACCAAGCAGGTTTTCTACATAGATGTTCACATTACCTCAGAATGAGGTCAATTTTCTATCTTCCTTCACATCAGTTTATATTTTTTATTTATCATTGAGCCAATGAATAAATTAAGACTTATAGTAAAATGTTGAAGTCCATGATGAAATACAACTTTGCCTTCCATCTGCTTCTAGNAGGCATCTATTGAGTTTTGATGCTAATCATGGGTATTTTGTAGATAGTCTCTATTAAGTTGAGGGAATCTCCCTTTGTTCTTTATTTGCTGAGAATTTTCATAGTAAATGGATGTAGGATTTTGTCAGTGCTTTATCCGCATCTGTTGATACGGCCATATTGTTTTCCTTTTTAGCCTCCCCCTCTCTCTACTGCTACCCTTCTTTGCTATCCCTTTGGCCTCCAGTATCCCCGTATCCCCTTCCTGTCACATAGTTTCTGTCATCATAAAACTGCTTTTTTCACATTTCATGGATCTCTTTCCAGTTTTTTGCTCTCTGCTCACACTTTCTCTCTCTTAAACACACACATGTAATAATTAGACTCGAGCATCGCAGTTACTTCTCTGTTGTTTTGATAAAACACTCTGTTAAAAGTTAGTAAGGGGGAAAGGGTTTATTTTGACCCACAGCTCAGGGTACTCCATCACAGCACGGAAGTCAAGGAGACAAGATCTCAAGGCAGCCACAGTCAGGAAGTAGTGANGAATGTTGAATTCAGTTCACTTTCTCCTTTTTACGCCCTTGGGACCGGACCCAGGGAATGGGTCTGCCCTCAATGAACAGATCTTCCCACTCCATTTAAGCCAGTCAAGATAAGTTCCAACAGTCATGCCCAGAGGCTAACCAGACCTAGNTAAGTCCACACCTGTGTGTTCAAAGGTTTGTCTCCAAGGGGATTCTAGATTCTCTCNGGTTGACAACAGCAACCATTACAGTCAGGATATACACATGGGGAAGAGCACATGCTGTTTGTCTTCTTAAGCCTGCATTAGCTCACTTAATACATCTTCCAGCTCGATCCATTTTCTTGGAAATGTCATAGTTTCCTTTTTCTTTATGACAATAAAATCCCACTGGGCTTATGTACCATGTTTCCAGTGTCTGTTAGCTTACAGAGACCTAAGATGATTCCATTTCTTTGCTATTGTGAAAGAGCAGCAACAAGCATGGATGTGCTTGGATCTCTGTGGCAGATTGTAGAATCTTTGGGTTTATGCCTACCAGTGGTATACCTGAGTCATATGGTGATTCTAATTTTAGTTTTTTGAGAAACTTCCCCATTGATTTCTACACCAGTTCACACTACCACCAACCATGAATAAGGATTCCTCTTCTTCCATATTCTTATTGTCATTTGTTTTCTTGATAATAGCCATTTTGACTGAATGAGATGGAATCTCAAAGCAGTTTTTATATGTATTTCCTCAATGGCTTAGGAGGTTGAATACTTTAATAAAAAATATTTGTTGGCCATTTGATTTTGTATTTGAGAATCCTCTGTTCAGTTCATTGGCCCACTTATTTATTGGCAGTTTTTGTTTTTAATTGCTACAGTTCTTTATATAGTCTACATGTTAACCCCTTAATTGAAGAATAGCTGCCAAACATTTTCTCCCATTCNGTAAGTTGTCTGTTTGCTCCACTAATAGTTTCTTTCATTGTGCAAAGATTTTTAACTCCTGCAATCCCATTTGTCAACTCCTTGAGCGTCTTCTTTTGTTACTGGGGTTCTATTCAGAAATGTTTACGGATACTTTTATCCTGGGTGTTTTCCCATCTCAGTTTCAGGTTTTAAATTAAGTCCTTGAGCCGTTTAGAATTGACTTTTGTCCAGGGTGAGATGTGTGGATCTGATTTCATTCTTCTGCAGATGGCTATCAACATTTGCCAGAACCATTTGCTGAAAAGGCTGAGTTTGTTGTTGTTGTTTTTTCCAGTGCATATGTTTGATGCTTTTGTTAAAGATTATGTGTCCATAGCTGCTGTATGGTTTTATCTCTGGGTCCTCTAGTATGTTATGTTGGTCTATGTGTCTTTTTTGTGCCAGTATCAATTTGTCTTTGCCACTATAGACAACGTAGTGTAGTATAGTTTGAAGTCAGGTGATGTGATACCACTGGCTGTGTCCTTTCTGCTCCGAGTAGTTTTGACCATGCCTAGTCTTTTGTTTCCATAGACCTTTCAGGAATNTTTCCCCATAGTTCTGTGGATAATATCATTGTAATTTTAATGNGAACTGCATTGAATCTATAGATGGCTTTTGATAGAGTAGTCATCTTCACAATATTAATTCTGCCAATACAGGAGAATGGATAGACTTTCCATTATCTAGTGTCCTTCAATTTCTTTTTTCAGTGTCTTAAATTTTTCTTATAAAGATCTTTCACCTACTTGGTTGGAGATGGGATTCTTATCTTTTATAGAAATAGTGTCTTCCTAACTCTTTCATTGATAAGGTTACTCTCCAGAATGGCTTCATAGCCTTGTATTGCCCTAGACTTATGAAGAGTCTACATAGTGTGCCTATGTGAGAGCTGTTAGTGTGGCTTGAGCATTTATCCTACTGAGTGTTTTCTAATCTTGCTCAAATTTGTGGTTTGGTGTCAGACATTAATTTGGAGCAAATCTCAGCCACCATCACTTTAAGTATTGATTCTGTTTCTGTTTCTTTTCTCATATCTACATCACATGTTACATCTTTTGTAGATATTCCATAGTTCTTCAATATCTTTCTCTGTTTTTTCCCCAACTCCTTAGTCTTTTTACCTTTTTTTTCATTTTTGGCAATGTCTATTGACTTATCCTCAGGTTTATAGATTCCTTCTTCAGACGTACCAGTCCGCTAAGGTCATTGACAACATTTTTTGTTTGTTTGTTCCATTTCACCTACAGGTTTATTTTTTCTCCAATCTCTAGCTTTTTTTTTAACCATTCATGGTTTTTGTATATCTCAGTTCATATTACCCATTTACTTTTGTGTGCCTGTCTACATTTTTTCCATTAAAAGTAAAGCTGTAGTGTATTTATCATGGTTGCATTTTTTATTTGTTTATTTGTAAGATTCTGGTCTAATCACTCCAGCGTTCTTGCCATGTTCTTTCTAAAGACACTTAAGCCCTTTGTTACCCAGGCCAACACTGAAGTTCTGTGCTCAAGCTCTCCTTTCTCATCCTCCCAAGTAATGGAGACTACCAGGGGGCAGCACTCCACCTGGCTTTTTTATGCTAGTCCCAACTCTGGCTTCGATATTTGTCCATTCTCTTCAAATTATATCTTTTGAATTTTAGGATACTGTGGTTGTTTGAATGAGAATGGTCCCCATAGGCTCAGAAATTTGAATGCTTGGTCACCAGGACATGGCAGTATTTGAAAGGATTAGGAGGCCTTGTTGGAGGAAATACTTCACTGGTGGTGAAATCTCACTGGTTGTGAGATTTCAAAGCCCATGCCAAGCCCAGAGTTTCTCTCTGTGTCTGTGGATCAGGGTGTAGTTCTTAGCTACTGTTCCAGCACCATACCTGCCTGCCACCATGCTCTTGCCATGATGATAATGGACTAAACCTCTGAAACTGTAAGCAAGTCCCCACTTAAATGCTTTCTTTTATAAGTGTTGCCTTGGTCATGGTGTCTCTTCACAGCAATAAAACACTGACTGAGATAGATATGTTGTAAGTTTTTGTTGAAAGGTAAAAATGATGTACGTGAATAAAAGAACTATAGAAACCAGGCTTCTATTAGGTAACAGTGCAGTGTGGGGAGATGGGAAAAATCCTATAGCATAGGTCTCAGTTTCAGTGAGCTGGTGTCTCTGGACTATGAACTTCAAACATGGTTCTTAGGTCCTCATCCTCACCCAAGACACCTGGAGGAAGATAAAGTTATCTATTCCTTTCCTTCAGCAATATTAAGTTCTGTTAAAAGCTCTTATAGGCTGTGTCTCTGATAACCTTCCCCAAGCAGAAGGACAATATGATTGTCTCCAAACTTTCTCTAGGAGGATCTGATAGATCTCTTAAATGTACAGTTCACCTCAATGTGTCATCCCTGGCACCTTCCCTAAAGTGGGTCCCTGTGAACTTTGTAACTCATAGGCATCTCCACACTAAGACTCTAGCATGTGTCAATTCCATTTAGGGTTTCCTGTCAATGTACTGGTTCCTTTGTGACATGCACTTCCCTGTGTACTCCTCTCTGTGCCAGATTTGAGAGGAAGGGTTTGCCCTTCAATCCCACTTTTCTAATGGATGGGTCTAAGAGACGCCAACTCTTGTTGTGAGGGTGGAGGGACCACTCTGTCTTTTTAAGCTACCTGAAACTCTCCACCCGTGGATCTTAGNGACAAGAGGGAAAGCACTTTGGAAGTTTGTGTCAGCATTTTATCCCATGGGGTGGCCACTCAGAATCAAATGACCCCCTCAAAAATGGATACATAGCCCAGAACAGCAGGAAAGCCTGCTATCCTAGGGCCAGTAAATAAATGTCAGCAGGGACCATCTGAGGGTAGTGATGTCATACAGGAGTAGGCCTAAGTGTTCATAGGACAAAATTCTAACTGTGTAAAGGGACAAACAATGAAAAACTAACTCCCCTTCCAACCCTTAATAGCCAACAGCTCTCTTGATGCAAAATTGTTATCAGATTCTTGGGTCTCCTTAAAATACATCTGTAAGAGCTATTATGTGCATACACCTTTAAATGGAAACCCATTTTAGAAGAGCACATTTTTTCATAATTTTTAGAATTTGTATCACAGTCTCCCTTAGCACTTACTGCTCCTGTGTGAAAATACTCTAGAGAAATACATCATACTCTGGGTGCAGTTCATTCCACTCTGACACAAGTCCAGACTATGAGTTCTAAAATGTTTGTAAACGTTGACATCTGCTACTCTCTTTTTTTTTCTCCCCTGCTTTTCCTTCTTTTTTTAAATTTAAATTTTATTTTTACTGAAATCATCATAAAACAACAGCAAAAGTAAAAATTTTTATATATGTGTTCGTAAGAGTAATAAAAAAAACCACAGTAAATTTTAATCAATACAAATGATTTGATAATATCAAGTTCCCTCCAGAAATTTGAGGAGTCCAATTACGTGTGGATACACAGAGGGATTTTGAAGAGTTGCCAGCATTTTGTGAACCCCTCACTTTTACTCCTAAGGCTAGAAAAAGAAAAAGGAAAGAAAAAGAAAACAGGGGGCTAAATGCCTTTCATCTAAGATGTAACTTAAAATATTAGAAGCCCAAGGCTCAGGAATCATTGCAGAAGAGGCAGAAAGATTTGAAGAGCCAGAGACCTTGGATAGCTAAAAGGAAACATTGTCTCTGGACACGGCAGGGCAGGTGCATATGTGAAGTTAGAGCAGCTGAGATTTTAACATGGATCAAGGAGGTGGTCTCAAAGTTTCACCCCTAGGGGAAGAACTACTGGTAACTAATGGTTACAGGGGAAGTAAGTTTCTTTAGGGGGTGAAGTCCTAGTGGGTTGACCACTCTCCAATGAAAGCTGTGCNTCCAAGAGTATATGGATGGCACAAATTGTACTTGAAAAAAATTTAAAAAGGACACAAAGTTGGGTGAGTTGGGAAATGAGGATGGGAGGGCAAGGAGTGGAGGCAGAGGTGAACATGAGGTAAATACATTGTACAAAAGTCTCAACTAATAAAAATGAAAAAAATAAATTCCCAAAACAAGAAGGGGAACAAGAATACTGGAAAGCCTCTTCACCTCACTGCCTATCTTNACCCAACCTGTCTTTCCTCCCATGGAATGTATGAATTGGGGAAATTCAATTCCATATTACTCTTAGGGAAGATTAAACTCCTATTCAACACACCACACTCAAAAGCTTCTAATTTAACCACGCTTCAAAAAAAAATGCTTGCTTAGTGTATCTGACAGAGAATGAACAGCTTGTAATGTGAAGATGGGCACACTGGAGAGATTTGCTGTGGACTGTGATCCTAGCATGTGCTTGCTAGTATGTCATGTCCAGACTTTATTCAGAATTGTTTCCCTTGGCCAAGCAAAAAATTTGGTTGCATTGATCTAAAAACATTTGGAGATATAATGATATAGAATCTGGAGTCCTGAAGCCAATATTCAGCTCGGTTTTAGAGGAGGCAATAAAGAACATGTTTGGATACAGNTTGCACCACACATCAGCAAGCAGACCTCAGGACTCGAAGAGTTCTTTATCCTTTCTGAATCACAGTGTCATCTTGACACAAAAAAAAAGAAAACCAAAAATGCAAGTTAGCATAAGGGTCATCAGACATGCTGAAAGCTCACTACAGCTCAGCATTCTAGACTGCTGTCGCCATTCCTGGATGATGTGGCACCAGAGAGGTACTTCACTTAGGTAATGGCTTGGGTTACTCTCACAGAGCTTGTGTACAAAGCTCTGGCTGGGCAAGGCTCCTCTGTTCTTTCTAGAAGTCATTTCTGCCAGCCTGCCCAGACCACCTTTAGTTAATATAAGCATCAATAATTCCAGGACTTGCCAACCAGTAAAAATTCATCATAATGTTACTCTTCATAATTAAGGCTCGACGATTCCATGGTGCATATATATGTNCTAAGGGGAAGTTCTGGGAGATTCCACACTGCGGGTAGTTGTCCTACAGGGAAGCTCATTCCATAGAAGGTGTCCTAGTTTTGTGCTCTGTAACTTCTAAGTGCCATTGCCCCCTTCTTGGTGGCCTCTAAGAAGCTTTGTTTCTAGGTAGCAATCAGGTCACACCAAGGGACATTCTAACCAACAGCTTTATGAAGGTTGTTGCTTCACAGAGCTAACATAGAGAGAATCCTGAAGTCGTTGGAAACAATCCTCCTTTCGGGGTGCATGAAAGAAATTTCTACGTATTCTTAAAAATCTGTTGCAGCTATTGTTTCTGATTTCTAATCTGCCCATTACGACTTGTGTCACTTATTATATTCCTTGGTAGGAAATATGATTTCAAGCCAGATTTGTGACCCTCTATAAGTGAGCATGCAAGACTTCATTGTCTGAAGATTTTTTTAAAACTCATTTCTGTCTTCATCCTGTGCTCTGCGGTTTCTTGTTTACTTTCTTCTCATTTATCCCTTATAATTGTATTACTTTTAAAACTGACCCAAGTTATTGGAACACGTAGCAGAAAATAAACACATCAGTAGCCCCGCCCCTAAGTGTGTCTCTGGGAGGAAGGTATAAAATGTTNGGCAACAGTAAAGGGTTTCTGAATCACTATGACCAAAATTTAATTCAAAAATTCAAAACACACAATGACTGCAAGGTGTTTCTGGCGGTGCTTCTCAATGGTGCACAACACTTCACCGCAGTCTTGCTTGTATACACACATCATGCACACCTTGCTCTGTGCATGCTATTACAGCATGAGGTACCAAGAAATGCTGCCTCAAAAACTCAGTTCAGATGCAAGACTATCATATAGTATGGATTATAGAAGTTTTACTTTCCACACAGTTGTAGGCTCTTGCAGAAGAATAATGTTATAATACAGAAAACAAAACCTCTTAATATTCTCCCACCATCATCCCTTAGCATATGAGCTTCAAATGGATATGTTTAGATTGTACTGTGTTTGAATGTTTGATTTTTAAAATCAATGTCTTGAGTTTCATTTAAAAATGGTAACTGAATTTTAGCTTGGAATTTGGAATTTCCAAAACTGCCCTAAATATACTTTTTCCATTTTATGCATTGAGGACTGTAACCGAAATATTAAATTAACTCTGAACAATGTTGCAGATGCTCCATGTCCTGCAGCATCAAGTGTTCAGTCCAGGTCTAATTTTTGTGTAACAATAAACAAATCCATCTCATTAGCATGCAAATTTGATTTAATCTTTAATAAGTGGTAAAGTTATATGCATGCAAAGAATTATCTTAACATTACATTATGATCTATCATTAGTAGATGTTTGGTTTGCATACCTATTTTATATAAATCCCTACCCAAGGTCACATAAAAACTATGAAAAACGGTTGCAGGTGGGAAAAGTTTCAGAAATCCTGCTCTACTTTACAATGAAGTTTTCAGGGTATGAAGAGGGGCCCTGCACAGNCTGGGTGAAATGCCCCCATTCAGGATGCNAGCTGCAAAACTTGGGCAGCAGCCCTTTCTTTGCTGGGTGGGAAAGAAAGTTGGGAGCACCTCCATTCTAGCTGNGTGCAAAAGGCTGGCCTGAACTCCACTGGTTAGCAGTGACTGCTGTTAATCAGGAGACCTAAAAGGATCTAAATTAGGGGACCAAGGGATTTTCTGAAGAACGAGGGATTCTGGCTGTNGAATGGGAGCAGGGGACGTTTCTTCGATAGTTAAGAAGCAGTGACATTAGTTGGTTTTTGCTGAAGCAATTTAGTTGACAACCCTGCAGTTCAGAGAAGCATCATTTCTACTGACCAAATTCTAGAACTTATACCTGGCAATTTGCCTGCTGGTATGTGGCATGGTTAGCTCAAGTCATTGCTAACTGCTCTAAAGATATGTCAACTGTTGTTTGTGTCAAGCCTTTGCTTTTGCGAAGGAATTCACCTCATGAATACACTGCTTTGCTTTCNANGCACTCCTGACTGGTTCCTGGTGTAGAAAACGCCATGTTTTTGCTCCTCAACACTCATGCATTCACTCAGCAAACATTTGCTGAGGTTCTTCTCTGTGCTGGGGGTTGGCTGCCCTCCTTTCAGAAGATGTAGAGTGTTCTTGATGGGATCTGAAGGACTCTCGGACTTCTGAGTGCCACTTCAGACATCTGGCACCCCCCTCTCTGCCTGTGCGGTTGGGAACTCTGCTGCCAAGCCAGCCTGACCCTGCTAAGATCCCGCTGTCCAGGAGGAATTATGGAGAATAAGGGGGTAGCGTCACCATCTGTGCCATTTTCCAACCTGTGCTCTAGGGTTTAGCCAGTTTGTAGCCGAGGTGGTTCGGAGTTGCTCAGTAAATTGGAAGAAAGAAGGGAAGAAGAAAGAAAGGAAGGAAGAAGGTGGGACAGAGAGAAGGAGGGAGGGAACCCTGACACAGATTTGGCTGGGCTGCCTAGATCCTGAAACGCAGCGGAAAGGAGTCTCCACTCAGAAATTAACCTCAAAGGCCACCGGCTGCCCTGCTGAACGCAGCGGAGACTCGCTACATAGCTTGGTCGGTGGCTGCCAAGGCCATCCACCACCACCTTCCGGTCACTGCCTGCTTTCGATCCTCAGGGCGAGTGCTTCCTCTCTCCTGCCATTCTCCTCCTCCTCGCTCCTCCCGATCCCTCCTCCTCTCTCTAGTCCCTCCTCCTCCTGCCCAGCCTCCCCACGTCCCGACCCGCGCTAGCTAGACGTCTGGGCAGCCCCAGCGCAGGGCGCAGCAGCCTTCCTTTGCTTCCTGCACAGTGCTCTCGCCCCGGGCCAGGGCGTCTGGAACGTGTCCCGGAGGACACGGCCTCCCAGACCGCCGACGACGGGTCACCTGGACGCGCTCCTGAGTCCGGGTCGCGTCGCTGCGTACGCAGTCACCGCGCAGACCGTGGGACTCCGTCTNTCTCGGATTAATCCCGGAGAGCCGAAACCAGCCTCTCCTAGGCAGAGATGCGACCCTCGGGGACCACGGGAACCTCTCTGCTATTGCTACTGGCCGCGCTCTGCGCCGCAGGTGGGACCCTGGAGGAAAAGAAAGGTAAGGGCGTGTCCCGCTTGCCCACGTCCCCTGCGGAGAGCCCTGGCCGTCGGTGCGGGACTCCGCGATCCAGCCACCCGCCCCTCCTATGCTGTCTCCCAGACGATCGGCTGGGACCGTGGGAGGAACTGGAATGGGCGAAACTGGGGCGGCCGAAGGAAGGGAGACGGGGCTGGGGACAGAGGGGCTGCTAGCACAGCGTGGGAACCGCGGCTGTGCGCTCCGGGGCTCCCGACCGCTCGCAACTTAGTTGCCTCACTTTTCTGCGCTCAGTAGGCATCTGGGAGCGAAAACGTGGTGCGGGGCAGCGCCAGCCATCGGCGCACGTGCGTCCAGTACTGTCAGAGCTAGAGAGACCCCAGATCCCCTCGGGGCGCGAGCTTGTCCCACCCTCACAATTCGGAAGTTTAGGGACTGGGGAAGAACCAGCGCGCTCCGGTCAAGGTTGGGACCTCTGAGACAGGCGGTTTCCTGAGCGCGCCCTCCCGCACCTCTCTACTCCTCTCCGGTTCTCTCAGGGCCTGGCAGCCCGAGTCCCAAAGGGTCTCACATATTCTTNCGTGCCCTTTCGCGGGTGTGGAGCTGCAGCAATGACCTGGAAGTGTGGGCGATGTCTCTGTGACTAACCACCTGGGACCCCTAGGAGAGGATGGTGTTGGTGGTGATTCGCTAGCAAAACAAGAGAGCGAGGGGCGAGGGATGTGATTGGAGTGGGCCGGTCCCGCCTCTTGGCCACACAGTACAGTACGCCAGGGACCTGCCAGGCTAGGTGCACTGGTTGGGGACCAGGGCTCCCTGCCAGACTGGAGCTAGTCTCGCTGGGTGGCTGCTTCCCTGGGATTCCCGAAGTTTGCCCTTTCCCAGCCATGAGGGCTTCAGCTTCGGTAGCATCTCTTGGCTTTGCAACGGTATGGCTGAGGGCCCTGTGACAGCTGGGGCTTGTGAGTGCTTCACCCTTGGTGTTTCAAAATGAGGCCCATAACAAACTTTCTCCTTGCTATCTGAGACTTTTCCTCTTGGGATTTTTCTTTTCATTTTTTTTTTCTTTTTACCCTTATGAAGTGATTGATATAGGGCCAACCAAAATATAACCCCTAATTAAAAAGAAACGGATTGATGTCCTTGGATCACATGCGCCAACTGTCCAGACGGAACATGACAAGTCTGGCTTCATGACTACCCGACCATAAACCCACTTGACACGAGAAACATGCCTCGGAAGGTTTAATTGCACAATTTCAAAATCCAGCCGCTCGGGTTCCAAGAGTCAGGTCTGCACTTGCTGTTGATGTCATCGGCATTCGAGTTGGAGTTGGGGGTTGGTGCTGAGCGCGCTTTTGTTGGAGGGGGTGTAAGACTCAGTTTCCCAAACTTAGCTACACAATGAAATCATTTGGCATTAAAAATCAACAAGCAAAACAAATTACTCCTCCTCCTCCTCCAGTGTTTAGCTCCCCCTCCATACATTCAGATTTCATTGGTCTGTCGTGAGAATTAGTTTTAAAAACTTTTGAAGTGTTTGGTTTGAGACTCGCTGCCATAGAGGGAAGATTGGTAACATCTCCAGGAAGCCTACATGCCAATCCTTAGAGCTATTTTGGGCTCTCATGAGTCTGGGCAATCTTGGGGTGCAGGAAAAAGCAGGGGTGATGTCAGTAATCAGGGTTAGCTTTTTTCACTGATGGATCAGTGCCAAGCTTTTCTCCTACCTTCCTTAGCAGAAGGGCTCCCCTCCCCCTGCCTGTGACAGCCAGGAGCTGTGCACAGCTAACTCTAGGGCCCTCTCAGTTGGATGGCATCTGTCCCTGCCCACAGGAGGGACTCCATCTCCTAATTCTCAGTTGTCCNCTTAGAGCGCCGGTAGAACAACACTTTCTCACTTCAGCACTGCGCCCAGCTCAGTGTTACTGTTTTGAACACTATTAGTGGTTGCAGATTTGTTTCTGGGTAAAACAGAAATGCCACTTTATTCACCTATTTGCATGGTATTTTTAAAACCAAATGCTTCTGGGTATAATAGTAAAAGTAACAGTTCATCTGTTAAAGTAACATAAAAAGGCTTAAGTTCTAAAGGGCAGATTATTGAAAATCTGAGACACTCTGCAACCTGCTGATAAAGGATTTGTTTGCTTAATTTGTTGGTTTTGTTCCAGACTGGCTCCCTTAAGTGAGTTTGGGGCTTACCCCTCCCTCCAATCTATGGTACCATCTGTGCTTGTACTCAGAGCAGAAGACTTTTGGACACTACTTTCAGTGTGTTGTCTATCTTGACACCACATGTGACGAGTGGCAACTCTCATCATCTGTATGGGAGAACCTATGCAGAGAAATGTGGTGATTCCCCCCACACACACAGTTCGCAAGAAGTAATGCCAAGATTCAAGTTCCTTTCACCTCCAAACTCCACAGCCTCATTGTAGGAGGGCCAGACTAGGTTAATTGTGTAAATGACTCAGGTTTGATGNTAGAAGGAGCAGAGGGACCAGGAAACAGGCTGATGAGGATGAGTTCCTGTCTGAAGCTTGCTTGTTCAGTGGCCTCTCCTGTTCANGGATGCTTTGGTCTCCTGGGTTACCTTTAATGGGGGCAGTGCAGTCACTAAATCAAAATCTGGGCAGGGAATTGGCTTGGTCTTTCTGAAAAAGCTCCTCCTGTGCCAGGGCAGGGGAAGGCACCTCTCTGGAAGAGATCCTGTGTGCAGAGCAAATAAGGGGAGCAGGGATGCTCAACCAGAGAGCCTTGTAGACATCAGCCTGCCCCAGTGTTGTCTGTGAAGACACTGGCATTTGGAAGGCTGGGTTATATTAAAGAAAAACAAAAGTGGGATTCAATTGGCTTCTCAAGTGNAGGCCACCAGCCTTCTTACTCTCTCTCAGAGAACTGGGTCTTGGNAAGCTCAGGCCTGTATTGATAGCTAGGAAGCCTATGTTTTCATTCAAGGTATGGGTTAGGTGGAAAGTCCCATTGAGACTTCAGGCTTCGGGGATCTCCTTTCTAGATTCAGTGAATGTCTATTGCTTGCCTTAGATGTACCAGGCAGTGTGAGTTTAAAGGTTATCTTAATTGTTTCTGTTATTGCTTCTAAAGATGTGTAATTCTTGAAAACACTAATTAAACTTTGGTGATCTGACTTTCAAATATGTAAAGGAGTCATGTACTCTGAGTGCCTTTGCTGTGTTCACATTCACAGTGGCGGAGCATGAAGCTTTCTGAAAACAGGTGGTAGCACCAAGAGACTGGGCAGCTGCATTTGACTTTGTGTACTTAACCTCATAATCCATAACTTTTCAAAAACAAAAAAAAGTGCTGGATTTTGTATCTTAATCTCTAAAGGGTCTGACGCTGTCAAATATCTGGCCCTCCGACTGGCCATCTGTGAAATGAATATGTTGAGATTGACTTTCACTCCTAGCAATCTCAGCAGCTTGCTTTAGGAACTATGGGGGAACCATCATGGGGTAGGATGCTCTTATTTCAAGTATACACCTTTGAGTGAGTTCTTCTAGGACAGACCTAGACTTCAAGTACCCTTTCTAACTATATTCAACTTTTCAATAACAAGAGGTTAAACTTAGAGTTTGGGAACATTATAATGCCTTGTTCGTATTCCTTAATATTCCTGTAATTTCATTGTTACTGAAGAGCTAGCACACATGAGCTGTTTTATACAATTATGTAAGTTAATCACTAGTGTTTGTCTTTTGAGTATAAAAACACACATTGGCACCTATAACTATTTTTTTGCACATTTCTTTGTATTTGAGCCATGATGTGTAATTTTTGCTGTGCTGTCCGTATTTTGGGGATATGAGAATGAGTTGGACTTGAGGTGTCTTCTTAAGTATCTGGAAATAAATTAGTAGAAGAGAGAGTGAAGGATATAAGTAATGTGCAACAGAGTCATAGAAGAAATGGAAGATCTACACAGAACAAAGGATGTTTTTCAAGACTGAGTTTGACTTTTAATTCTAGGAGGAGACCAAGAAAATCCCCAAACAAAAGAAATCATGGAGGGAGGTATTACAGAAGTAACATTGCACTTCAAGTTCTGGAGAGCGCTAGCAGGTCAAGGCAGCAGGAAGAGAAGGGATGTTCTACACAGTTCCAGGAGAGCTCCATTAATCCCAGCATAACTTTGAATCTTCTCGATGAAAGGACTCACTGCAGAATCTTAAGGAACCACCAGGAAGTGGTTGGTGTTTAATGTCTCCAAGGAATGTGAAGCTTGCATTGTTGGGTATCAGTGAAATAGGGAGATGGGTGACTGTGACAGATGAGATGAAGCAATTGTAAGGAGGATGCTGGACAAGTGACTGGGAGACTGATCTAGAGGCAGATCTGACAGAGGATTGTATGGACCAAATGGTATGTGTGCGGGGAATGCCAGCTCAAGACACAAACTTCCAGCCTGTAAGTCTTAGTAGATAATGAATCCATGCATAGAGGCTGGAAAGTTGGAAAATCACGGAGAACAGGAGTTAGTTTTAGATGTGTTGAGTGTGAAGTATTGAGATGGGGACATCTAGAAGGCAGTAGATTATATGAACCAGGAATGCAATAATGCAACAGGGCTTACCATCACTTTAGTAGATATTTTCATTTCAATTAATGTCATTGGTCATAGAGCCACTAGCCCCATGACACCTCCTGTCAGACGTTCACTGTCACACCAGTGTTAAACCTGCAGGGCTGTGGATTCCCCCTTCCTTTCTATATTAACANAGGCTTTATTTTTAGTTATTGATTTTAGTAGCAGTTCAGTAAATAATAAATAATAGTTAGGCATGTAGGCATTTGGAAATCATAATGTTTATAAATTGCTGCACACCCTACAATGCAGATCCCCACATCTTAAGTCATCATCAAATCACTGTTTTATATAATAATAATCAAATTAAAAAATTTTCTAATGCTCAGCGGTGGTGGCACACACACCTTTAATCCTAGCACTCAGGAAGCAGAGGCAGGTGGATGTCTGTGAGGTCAAGGCCACCCTAGTCTACAAAGTGAGTTCCAGGACAGCCAGAGCTGTTNTATAGAGAAACCCTGTCTTGAAAACAAACAAACAGACAAAAAGCCTTCTAAGAGGTTCCCAAGCATGCCAGGGTGTGAGAACAGCCGTTTCCACAAGCACATCTCATGCTATTTGGGATACACCAGAGGAATGAGAGAATGGTGCTTGCTTACAGAAGATTCACACCTTGGTTGAGCTGGGGAGGTATGTATTGTGCTCTGCAGGGCAGTGTTTAACAACAGATGTGATTTGAGATTTCCATTAGAGCACACAAAAGAGATGGGCTAATTCTGCCCACACGATAGATAGGAATGGTTTCTCAAAAAAGACATAGTTTGACTGAGTCTCCACAAGATTTCTGCTGATCTCAAACAAAAGAGGAAGAATGTAGAAACTCTTGTAGCCCAGCACCTCCCAGCAGCCTACCTTTCCTGGCCTTCTGTAACCCTGAAGTCTGTTATGGTGAATGCTAAAGATTTATACTTTCCTAAAGCACTTTAAAGAACATTATTTTGTCAAAAGTAAAGTGCCTGAGTGAGAAGTGACACAATTTACAATTTACATTTTAAAATAAATGCTATTATTTAAAAAAAAAGTAACAAGAAAATATGAAGAACTAATAAGAATCTCTAGGCTGTAGTTAGGAGCTTTTAAAGTGTTCCATGCAATAGCATTCTCCCCTAAACCTTGCTATGAATTAACAAAATAATGACTTTACATGCTTTATGAAACTCCTGTTACAGAAATCAGAGTCAGTCTCCTTAATCGTACGCACAATAAATCCATATTGAATCACAATGAGCCCCCAAAAGTCTCCCAGATTTAGCTATTGCTGCTTGTGAATTGTAAAATGCATTTGTTGTACACACTCACCTGTTTATTTGCACAGATCATTTAGAAACAATAGGTAGATTCATAACAAATAAGGAAAAGTATGACTGCTGGCCTGGGCACTTTGCCTGTGTGTAAGAGGGAATGTAACTAAGGATCTCTGTCTACTGTGCAGGTGTTTCAAGAGAATTTGTAAAGGATTTTATTTTGAAGGTAGAAATGTGACACCAGACCATTTTACTGTTAAAATAAGTGTACGTGCATTGACTGGGTGATGTCATAACTGCTTTAGCAGCTGTATTGCCTCACGTACTATTGCTAAGGCTGTTTCAAATGTTCCCCTCCTTATTCCACTTTGGGATAACGTTAATGCATTGTGTATGATCTCAATGAATGACAAAATGTGATTTGTATGTGAAAAACTGAATGGTGTGATTTCTTTGCCTATAGTCATAAATTTTTCAATATTTTAGTGTCTTGAGTATTAGAAATACGTGTGTATACACATATGCATGCAATAACAATTAATAAAAATAGACTTTTTATTTTTTTGATATTAAAAGAGAGAAGGGAGGTGGGAGGGTTTGGAGGGGGAGGGAAGGGAGAAAGATTGTAATTCTATTATGATCTCTATAATCTCAAAAATTACAAAAACTAAAAGAAATCATTTATTGGATTTGTGTAAGTCCTTAAGAACAGGTGTCCCTGAGTATTTCATGTCACTTTGAAGGCATTCAAAGTTTTTCAAAAAGAATGTTTCAGATGTCAAAACCTGTTTTTTGTTGGTTTTTTTTGTTGTTGTTGTTGTTTAAAGGAAAATATTGAATACTTACAAGCTGTGGGGAGATTTAATTTAATCACATTTAACTTTCTCGACTTATACACTCATTGCCTGGTTTATCTCATACTTTATTAGNCACTCTATGTGCTTAAAATTGTGCTGAGCACAGTTATTTAGAGGAACCATTTTAATATTTGTCCACTACTAACCCATGAAGTCTAATGACTCAACTAGATTTTTTTACATAAATTATATTTTAGTATAGCATTAGAAAGATAAACAATAATGTTTTAAATAGTTTCCTTTTGTATGTGTGTAGTGTGTGTGTATGTATATACAAATGCATGTATATTCATTTGTATGTTTGTGCATTTGTGTGTGCACACACAGGGAGGCTAGGAGACATCCTTGCTATTACTCATCAGGAGCCATCTAGCATCCACTATTGGCCTGGGGGTAGCAAATTAGGTTAGGCTGGCTGACCAGCCATCCCTTTGTTTCCACCTCTCTAGTGCTGGGATCACAAGCACGTGCCACTACAACCACGCATCTTTTTGTAGGTTCTGGGGATCAAACCCAGGGGCTTATGTTTGTATAACCATTTCCCTATTCCCTATCATCAATTCTCTCTCTTCTTCTCACGTGTGTGTGTGTGTGTGTGTGTGTGTGTGTGTGTGTGTTATGTGCCATGTATGGTATGTGCTATATGTGGTATGTGCTTTATATGTGTGTGTTGCATGCACTTAACTATGCAGGTAGGTGTTCATGCCCCTGTGTATGCAGAGGCCAGAGGGGAACTTTCCTTGATACAAGGTTTCTCACCAGAAGTTTATCATTTTGGTGAGGCTGGCTGATGAGCAGACTCCTGGGATAGACCTCCCTTGACCCTCCAGTACTGGGATTACAATTATGTGCAACCATGCTTGGCTATTTTGTGAATNATGGGGACTCAAACTCAGGTCCTGTTGCTTGAACAGGAAGCACTCTTACCCATTGAACCACAGTCCTCAGTCCTCTATCTTCTCATACAGAAAATAAGTCCACAGGGAGTCTAAGCTCATCAACTTTTGATTAAGTTCAAGTCACTTGCAGGAAAGCAAATTGTAGCCATTGGAGAATAATTCTCTTTCGGCTTTAAAGGTGATTTACTAATGTTAAAACTCTAAAATATGATGCATCCCACATCTTTCTATTAGCTTTGATTTGTAATAAAGTTAATAGAGAATCAGAAATCCTTCAATATAGTTATTACTTTATTAAGCTCTGAGATTTCTTGACAATTTTCTGATTTTTAATTAACTGACTGTATGCAGCATACTTATGAGACTAGCATACTGCCTTCATGCTTTCTTTTATTTTTCCATCCCTCTTTCCCCCTCTCCTCCTCCTTCCCTTCCTTTTCTCTTTACAGTTTCTCTCCCTCTCTTGGTTTAGAAAGCTGTTATGAATTAGCAACTGCAAAGGAAGATGTTAACAGATGACTGCTACTGAAAAACTATGACAAATGACTGAATAACTAGCAAAATTTTGAAGGTCACTATCAAATCCAATGTTTGAAAATATTTTTAATACAAGTATGCATTATACTTCTATTTCATTCTTCGAAATGTGATTCCTCTGTGCAGGAAAGAGAAGACTAGCTAGAACTTTTCTCAGTTTAAATTTCCACAATGTAACTAAACTAGGAGTTCCTGGAACTCCCTGAAGCTGAAAACCTCCATGAAATTAAAAGCCAATCCACACGGAGGCAAGATACGTACTTAAATAGGTCACTAGTAAGTGTGCTGCCCTGTAATTTAGATGCTAAATAATGATGTCATAGTAATAACACTTGCATTTCTATAGTACCTTACGCTTTTGACTGAGCACTCATCTTTTTCTGTCCCCTGACAATCCCACAAAATGGATAACTGTACTCATTTGAAAGTGAAGAACTCACACTTAACGTTGAGTCTTTGGTCAGTCTCTTGGTGCTGGGTGCTTTTCATACTCAGTTGTCCCGTCTCCGCCTTTAAGTCATCACTGTTTGAGCTGTTGATACATTCTATCACTTTTCGTTCTGTATGCAAGTCAAGAAATCAACACAAGGTACTCTTCAAAACTGTGCTCCATTTCTACGTACACTTCACGCCCACTTGCAATTTCTGCACAGTCCTGTGCTTGTTTTCACTCTGTTTTGATTCCTTTTCCACTTCTCCTTTTGCTTTGAAGCATTTTCTTATACTTCATTGTTTTATATAATGTGTTTTAACTGCTCATTTCATAAGATATAGGGCAATACATTTGTGAGCTTTGATTTCTTTTTTACTTAAGTTACACTGTTTATTTACTGGGGGTGTGGTGTGTGTTTGCTACTGCCTGAGTGTGGAGGTCGGGAAACAGCTTGTGGAAATCAGTTCTCTCCTTCCACCACGTGGATCCTGGGGATCAAACCCGGGTTTTCAGGCTTAGTAGCAGTCACCTCTGAGCCATCTTGCTGGCTCAAGATTTACTTTAGAAATATAGTTTTTCTTTTCCTGTTGGATCATAGCTGCTGTCAGTTTGACAGGCTTAAAAATACTTGCAAAAAAATGAGGATCAAAGCAGCTGATTCAGCTGTTGGGACGGTCAGCAATGCCTGTGGCAACATGTGGCCATTCAGCTGCTGGGTCTATGGGGGTCATTGGGTCATTTCTATAATAAAGGAAATCACACACTTAAACTCAGTAGATTTTGAAACAGCTATTCTGAAACAAGACAACAAATTGTACACACACACACACACACACACACACACACACACACACACACCAGGGATGGTTTGTTCTCTGCATAATACCCTTTATCAAAACTATTCTGTCTGGGGCAAGACTTGTGAGCATCAACTTTTAAGGAGAAATTGTTTTACACAATAAATTATTTACTCAGAGGAACTTTGTTGGTTGAATGAATGGAATGTGGACTGTGACGTGAGTAGATCACTCTTGGATTGTGAGGTACCTTTCCCGAAAGACATTTCTAAGCACAGTGTTATTTTCCCTCACTGAGAAGGAAGGAACATTTTGTCACAACTTATTCCTCACAGTGGAAACTTTTTTTAGGGCTCCAGCAGAAATTCCTGCAAAGCACGTTCATGTTTCACAACTGTCACNTGAAATAGGGGAAAGTCCCGGATGTCAGTTGAGCAATGGATCTTTGATTATTGTCCTACATGGTCAATTGAGACAATGTCACTGGGAAAATTGGTTGATTTTCAACCCAGAGATAATGAACATCTCAAATATACAAATGCTTTCAATGAGCAGGCTTGTTGGTTGCAAAGCAGCTTTAATAATTTCGCTTTGAAAGTGATGCAGAAGTTACCTGCCAAAATGTATGCCAGTTTTCCTTCAGTCAACAAAAGTTTTCCCAGCCGAGGCAGAGCAGAAGAAAGCTGAGCAATTTGGCAAAGAGGAACGCCATCAGTGGTCAGTTAGAATTCCTTGGGTTTTCACCTCAATTTCACCTTTTGAACACAAACCTAATAGTATNCCTGACTCAGAGGAGAGACAGTTGAGTGAGAAAGGTCCCAGATGGGTGACTGGGTCCACTCTTTCCCATGGCATACTATTGTCCTTAAACTCTTGGCTTTAGAGAAGAGAATTTTAGTTTTGTTGAGCAATAGGTGTGGCAATAGCCACTAAATATTTATAGTGTTGCTCAGGTGCAAAAATATAAGACATATACAGTGTAAGGAGGGTAGTCATTATTTAAAGTCACACATTCAAGATCTGGTGCACACTAAAGCAGCCAGTTAAAGGCGGGATGCAAGGGAAGATGAGTTGCTAATTGTGTGGTCTTTCTCTTGGAAATTTTTTTTTTGAGTTTTGTATATATATTTTTAAAACTCTTTAGAGTAGAGAAAGTTTAGAATTGTTCAAATCTTATTTTGAGAAGAGATTAGACATTTATTTTTTTCTGTGGCTTACACTCTCTCGTCTGGATGATGAGCCAAGAAGTAGGACGCAGCAGTAGCCATGGGTGAGCTGCAATGGTGGGGAGCTCAGCTGTGCAGAATGCACTTTGCAGCCTAGCAGACCTTTTGTGGGCAGTGACTTCTGAACAGAATTTAAATGCAAGTTTTTATTAAAAGAGAACNTCTGAGTGCACGTAACTCATTGGCAGGAGTGCTGACCACATGGCACCCACACATCACGCTCACAGGAAGTTCTGCTAAGCCAGAGAAGGCCCCCAGATCAGTTAAGAGTACCCTTGAACAGAGCAGATAATAGTTAATTAATACCCAGACATTTGGAAAAACGACATCAAACATGCCAACTTAGTGGCGTCATCCTTAACAGATAGAACAATTAAATCATTAAGTTGGTGTCTGCCTGAGGAAGCAGCTTGGCATAGCTGGGTTCAGGTGCAATGGGTCTCCAAGGAAACAAATGTGTCTGCACAGAAGAACGTTTTCTCCACTCTCTGAGTGTCACCTGCACAGATTTCTGAGCTGTCTTGTATAATAAGCAGAATCTTGACGTGCTCTGGATTGCTTCTAACTTGTAGGGCAAATAGGAACCAGGACACAAACATACAACACACACTCCAATCTGGTAAGTGGTCATTTGTGCTCATGACTGATGAAGCTAGCTTTGCACCTCTATCTGGACTCTGGTTATCTAATGATCTATCATTATAATCACTATTATTGTTCTACAGCAAACACATCTGGTCATCTGTTGGTCCCAGATGCCTGCCGGCTTGCCCAGAACTGCTTCTCTTACAGAACCTGTGTCTGCTTCTGTATGTTCTAGTTGTGAAATAGAATGGTTTTTGTCATTTACTGAAAATGGTGAAAACAGCCAGGAGTTTCCTGACTCTGCATAGGGAAAGAATACTAGGGACACTTACACAGCTAGGAATGTGCTACATTTGTGGGATAAAGGGGACTCACCATGCCAGAGGTCAAAAGAAACCACTTGTGTGGAGTTCAGAGTTCCTAGACAGATGTTTGAAAACTTGCCTTGACTCTAAATTTGTTGTAAAACGACCATGTCTATAAATTATTCACCAAAATAAAAACCATTGTAATACCTTGGCAAATGCATTCGATAAGCCATGCTAGGAGTGATCCTCACTAGTATCANTGAAGATCTCTTTTTAGTCTAGAAAAAGCAATGATAGCTTACTATGTCAAGCATCTATTGAATGTTAGTTTTTTTTGTAAGTACAAATAGTAAATGTACACATGAAACTAAACCATAAATACCCCAAACAATGTTTGTGCCAAAATATGCTGTCTATGACATGGCCATAGACATTTTTTGGGTGGAGGCCTCTTAATAAGAATTTAATTAGCCTTCACTTTCCAGATGTACAGGGAAGTGCCATAGAGTAACAGGTGGGGGTGACTCTGGTGCCACACTACTGAGTCTACATGTGCAGGGTGACATTGGCCCAGGTAGTAAACCTGTGTGAATCCCCATTTATTCACCTTGTAGAATGTGGGAACCACAAGAGAATGGACAAATGGTTTGTTCTTGGACAAAGCACTTTCCATGTGTTCATTAGTGTTACTGTAGGGAGTGCTGGACGCACTCCGGAGCCCCCATTGTGGCTATTTTGTGCTCCCTGTTATAGACGAGGTATTTGGGGTTGCACAGTGTCACCTTCCTGACCCAAAGCCGCGTGACTGTGAAAGGTAACCCTACAGCTCAGCAGCTCCGTACTTCTGGCCCAGATGACTGCCCTGTGATTGCATCCTCAGTGACTTACTGAGACCCAGACAGGAGATGGGTTCAACTCCATTCTGCACTCAGCACTTTGGTGACTGACCCTTGACCTCATTATAAGACTGTCAGAGCACATTCACCACATCTTGTCTTCCTGTCTGTGGTGGGTCTTGGTCTTCCTGACAATGTTTTGTTTGCTCATTTCCTGTATAGTACTGGGCTAGTTTTTTAACACCCTAATTTCCTTCCTTATACAGCCCAGATGACCTATCCTGTGATCTATTCAGGTGAGACTTCACCATGAGTAATAGGAAACACCACTTCCCTTCTGTTGCTAGTCCTTCTCTCCCACTGTCATCAATGCAGATGTGGCTATGATAGCCATATCATTTTCCAGGTGTTCAGCCTTTGGCTCTTCACAGGCTCCTGAACCATCTTCATTTCACATGGAGGGAAGCAAACATGTGTTGCCTTCATGCTTAGCATATACAGCAGTGCTCCAGCTTCCTCAAGAGAGACAAGGATAGATTTCTATTCCTCTTCCCAGTGTTATTTGATCTGGACTTAACTAGTGGCTCAAGCTATGTTTAGTGTACTTATGACCATTTTTGTCCATTTTTAATCAACATAACCAATAGCTGAGGTAATTACCTTAGAAAGATAGAAGATTTGTTTGGACATAGGTTTGGAGGTTCCAGCCTACAGTCAGTTATCTCTGTTGCATTGAGCTTGTGGTGAGGCAGCACATCATGGTGGGGAGCATGTGGCAGAGCAAAGAAGTAGAAAGAAAAAGGAAAGAATCGGGACCTCACAGTCTGTGGTGGTTTGAAAGAAAATGGCCCCCAAAGGGAGTGGCACTATTAGGAGGTGTGGCCTTGTTGGAATAGGTGTGGTCTTGTTTGAGAAAGTGTGTCTGTCACTGTGGGTGTGGGCTTTGAAGTGTTTTTCTAAAGCTTCACTCAATGTGACAGTCAGTCAACTTCCTGTTGCCTGCAAGATGTAGAACTCTCAGCTGCTCCAGTACCACATGTGCCTATACGCTGCCATGCTCCCCATCATGATGATAATGGACTGAACCTCTGAAACTGTCAGTGAGCCACCCCAACTAAATGTTTTCTTTATAAGAGTTACCGTGGTCATAGTGTCTCTTCACAGCAACAGAAACCCTGAGAGTCTCCTTTGAAGTTGCATCCCCACTAAAAATCCTTTCACTAGGCTCCACCTCATAAAAGATCCACACTCTCCCAAGAGCGCCACTCTAAAGAGTGCAACCTGGAAATACACAGACCTTTGAGGCCACTCAACACCTGCTGTGTAGGAAGTTTTGAGCCACTCCCTACTCATCCCCTAGGAGAGCTACTTTCATATGGGTCTATTCTCAANCTCACCTAGATTGTGTGTCTCTTTACCTCATCCATAATGAAAAGGATTGCAGATGCTATGTAGAACCACAAAAATTACAGATTTGGGTCTGTAGAGATAACTCAGCAGTTAAGAGCACTGCTTAGTTTTGCAGAGGACTGGTATTCAGTTCCCAGCACTCACATTGTGACTCACAAACCTCTGTAACTCAAGAACCAGGGAATCTGATGCCCTCTTCTCGCCCCAGTGGGCACCAAGCACACATGTGATGTACAGACTAGTGATAGATTAAGGTATGATGGAGACTGCCTTGCTACCAGCACCATATAATGTTACTTTTAATGGTGCCTTAAGTCTGTAAGTAAAAATAAATTGTTTTATTGCGAGAAACACCAAAAATGGAAAAGTAAACAGTTCAAAGCTGACACTAATGCCCCATGGACATTGCCAGCAGTTTAACTGCTTTAAGCTGTGTAAAGATCTATTAGCTGTGTGGTTTGCACATGCAGGGAAGGGTAGTCTATCCTTTGTACTGGTTAGTCTCCACTGTCCGTGATATTTTTAAAGTTGTAACAGCCAGCTGTGCAGGTGGGTGGGGGGGTCAAATACTTTGAAGTGTTTGTTCTATTTGGAAATTTCTGTGTCTCAAAGGGAAGTGCAATTAAGTTTAACATGTTGGTTTGGGGTAGCAAAACTTTCCAATGTTAAATTTGTAGTAAACATATTATTACCTTTGAAATTTTAGAAAGGGAACAAAAAGGTGTGATTAGGAATGAGGGAATATGGTGGTTGCTTATATGTAGTCTAGTTCATGTTTGTAAGATTTAAGTTGTTCACTCTCAAGCCACATTTTGTTGTTCGAACTTAATATTTTGAACTTAAATCTTATTTTTAGATTATTATTTTTATTTGCTTTGATGTTTGTTTTTATTTTATGTATATGGTGTTTTGCCCAAATGTATGTCTATGCACCACTTGTGTACAGCATCAGGAGAGGCCAGAAGATGATGTTGGATCCTATAGGACTGTAGTTATAGATGACTGTAAGCCTCCATGTGGGTTCTGAGAATCGAACTTGTGTCCTCTGGAAGAGCTAGCTGCTCTTACTCTTAAATTTGGAGCCATCTCTAAAAGGCCCTTGAATACTTTTTTTAATGGAGAACTTAAGACTGCTCTTGTAGGTTTTAGAAAATTATTCTGAAAACAATAAAACTGAATTTATATTACTATGAATCATAGTTTTGAGGGATAATAATACCTCTGGTTGTCATTTTGTCTTGTTTGAGATAGGGTACTATTATATAGCCCAACTGGCCTTGATCCTCTTTAACTTTCTGAGTGTTGGAATTCTAGACATTTAAAGATGACAGATTCCAGGAGCTTTCGAAAACTCTTCTTGGAGATTCTGTGTCATCTTCTGTCCTCTCCCGATGGCACCATCTTAGAAGAAAAGTTGTGTTCCTTTATGTTGATGTCTTTGCCTGTTGTTAACCCAGGCCAGAAGCTTGCTGTTTTCATTTCATTTCATAGAAGTGTGATAGCATGGGAACCATGTCTTTCACAATACTCTATAGAAGTTTTGTAAGGAAAAGTTTATGGTCTGCAATATTTGAGGCCATGGAGGCATGAGGAGAAGGGTGGGGAGGACACGGGGCAGGCAGACAGACAGGGAGGAGAACTGGTGAACTGAACAAACCTTGTATTCCTTGTGCTGAGTTAAATGTGCTAAGTTTATGTTCTCCTCACATTACAAGTGGACCATGCACCAGCCTTCTCTTCCTGCACTACTTGCCTGGTTTGTGTCCTTACTTCAAGNGGAGGTATGCTAGGTGAGGGTCTTTGGAAAGCTGGTGATGTCATGTGTCTTGATTTAGGTGTGTACACAGATATATGAGTTTGCTGAAACATTTCCAAAGCCACACACTTTTCTATGTGTTCTTGTCTACATGGACATTACACTGTAAAAATAATTTTTTTCAAGACTCTGGTGCCCCTGTGTGCACAATCACCTGGTGGACAAGATAACTAGAGGGTGGCCAGGGGGATGATTCAGCATGTAAACCATTTACCTTGCGAACCTGAGAGCCTGAGTTCAACTTCAGGAACCATGTAAAGGTGGAAGCAGAGAACCAGCTATACAGAGTTGTCCTTAGACCCCCACACAGATGCCATGGCACACATGCCCTCCCCGATTCACAAAAAAGAAGTAAAAACTATTGGACAAGCCACAGTGTTTGGACAAGCCACAGTGTTGTCTGAAAGTTCATAATCTCATATAAAGCATTGGGCATCAGAGTCAAAGCAGGGAACCTGTTCTTTCTTATGAGATAGAGTTCCAAGATCTCTTGAACTCAAAATGATANTCCTCTTATTGTCACTGCAATTTATACCAGGTCATGTCCAATTATATACAGATAGAGTTTGAAATAAGCTAGCAACAAAATAACATCCTGTGTTTAAACTGCACCAGGGGAAGCCTCATATTCTCACAGACACTTAGCAACTACAGAAACTGCAGAGAAACTCCTCTTACAGGGACCCACAGCTCCCCTCCTAACCTGTTCCNATCCAGCTTCAGAAGAAAGCTCACAATTCACAGAGTAAAGCCACCACATACTGTCAATTCTCAGGCAGCTTCCTGAGTTTCTCTGTCTGCCCAGCCTTCTGAGCCCTGATTCTTATACCTATTATACCCTGAAACTACTCATTGTGTTGCTCTACTAGCAGGAATAGCTTATTTTAATAAATTTTGGAAGAATCTTATACATATATTTCATTTTCAGGATGGCTTACTCAATCAGCATACATTAAATTCNTCCTGCATAGTTTTACACTTTTAACTATGGGTTACATGGGAAGTATAATCTCTGTCCCTAAAGACATTAAAATCCAGACTTCATTCATTATATTCCATTTCTGAAAGTGAGACTTGAGTCCAGTATAGTTTGTGAANGCCTCAGCACTGAGGACCAGGGTAGTTGTAAGAGGCCTGCATGGATTTGCAAAGTGTGTATAGATATATTACCCATACCTTTGCTCTGCAGAGCACCTCACAGTTCCCACACAGCCTGTGACACACTTAGTCTTATTTGAATAATCATGAGAGCACAGCCTCATTTTCCTTTTTGATTGCTTGATAAANGCAACACAGTAGACAAGCTTCAAGTTTCTATACTCAGAGAGAAACAAATCAGTGCTGAAAATCGGTGTGCTCTTGACAGTTTTCTGTNGACATCAATATTGTTTACTGTAAGCTTAATAGTTTCAGGGTGTTTAATTTCAATTACAGTTGAGTGTCCCTTATCTGAATTGCTTGGAACCAGAGCATTTTTGGATTTTGGAGTTTTNGGGAGTTGAGATATTTGCTTAGACATCACCAATTGAACAATTTGAATCCAAAAACAAAAACAAAAAACAAAAAACAACAAAAAAAACCCTCAAGTTTAAAATGTTTTGAAATCTAAAACTTTTTGAACATCATGTTGGAACTCAAAGCTTTTTGGATCTTTTCAAGTTGTGATGAATGTTCAGCCATTTTATTGTTACTGCAATTTACATTTACAGCAAAGTTTGTCTTTATTGGTGAAGCAGCTTGTCTCCTCAGATTTAATTCACACTTGGAGAAAAGAGAAAGAGAGAAGAGAATAAAACCGGTGTGTTCTTTCCTGGCAGGGAGGGTATGTCCACTGTGAATGCTGATTTTAAAGCAAATGTTTGCACACAGTGAGAGGCAGACGAGACACGGAGGCAACTTGGAGGAAGTATGACACCTTCCATTTCTCCAAGTCTCTGCACCCTTAGGACTTCCCAAATACAGTTGNTGGCTCAGTACTTTCAGCTTATTCTCTGTGTAGCTCCTAGAAGAGTTGATTCCAGAGGTCCGGAAAAGGGTTTGAGACTAGTAGGGAATTCCTTAATTTTGAAAGCAAGAGACTGTGGAAGGGAAGGTGGAAAGGGCAATCTGGAAGGAAGCCCATTATCAGGTATAGCCCCTGGGAAGTCTTTAAGTTCTTGGCTGACTCGGGAGGCAAGGTGACCCTCTGCATCCTCCTTGGTAGTTTGTTTGTTTACTTGTGCTCTCAGACATAAAGTGAGAGACTTTCCTTTAAGACATACCCCCCCACCATCATTGTCTGTCATCCTTACAAGATCATAGACTACAGTGTCCATGAGCCAGTTTTCACTGAGAAAAGAAGCAGAGATAGTTTACATTAATAAATTTGGAAGCACCTAGTACATACATATATTTCCTTTTTCAGGATGGCTTACTCAATCAGCATACATTGAATTCTTCCTGCATACTGATATACTTTTAACTATGGGTTACCTAGGAAGTATAATCTCTGTCGCTAAAGACGTTAAAATCCAGAATTCATTCATTACACTCCATTTCTAAAAGTGAGACGTGAATCCAGTGAGACTAAGCCTTTTCTTTTAGTAAGATGATTGTGTTTGCTCTTTGTTACACTAATAAAAACTGGCAAACACATCCATGATCTATGATCCTAAACAGACAAGCAAATGTGAAATTGTGTCTAAGCTATTGGAAAAGAAAGAGAACCAGGGAGAGAAATAGGGTCCTCTTGGAGTATTCTCTCCCTCCTTTCTGTTTGATGAAACAACTGATTAAGTTCTCCCTCCAACACACACACACACACACACACTATTCTTTTCACTCCTGTATGACAGTGAATTATAAATTTAGATTCCCCTGCATGCTCAATGCTGTGTACATCATACCCTCTTCAAGCAAGGAACATTGCTCGTTTGCATGTTTTGTTGCAGGGCTATCTGGCTTTACTGCAGGGAGCTTGGCCATGTGGAGGTCAGGAAATCTCTTCTTCCTACTTCCAGGAAATGTAAAAAGTGGGTTATGCCTCTGTGTGCTAAACTGCTTACACACTTTCAAATACTGAGACTACACATGTGCTGCATTTCTTCAAAGCAGTACTAATCCTTACACCCACATCTATAGTTCAGAGATAGTTAATAAGAAAAAGGTGGAGTTGGAAGACATGTGTAATTGTGTAATTCTTCTGAAGTTTTTTTCTCCCCCATGAAACATAAATTTTGGTAAATATGAAACAGGTGAATTAGGTCTTTCTTTCATTACTACCATTTTAGTTCTGGTCTCAAATATTACAATGTGCGCTCCTAGCCTCATTTCTTACTCTAAAGCAATGGCTTACTAAATAACAACAAAGTGATGTTCTTGGTATTTGTTTTTCAGTGGCAACTTAATTTTTCGGAACTATTGTGTTTCTATGGCAACATGTTTGTCCCCAGGAACATCTCAGGTTATCATTAAATAGGAGTAGATGTTTATGTGATCTTGTTTATGGGGGCTTGAGGAAATTTTAACCTTTGTATATATTTTACACTGTTAAATAAATGAGAGACCATTGGAACATTTAGAATTCTACTCTAAACTTCAAAATTTACCAGGTAGTGTTTCTTATGTCAACGTAGAAAACATTTGTGATTCATCTAGGAATAAATTCAGTTGCATGAGAGTTCATATTTGGATGTGTCTGTGTGACAATGAAAGGAATTTGACAACTTGGTGGTCTTTCTCCAGGTTAAAAAGATCAAACTGGACCATTCACTTCAGTAGAAGACTCAGATAAATGAGTCTGTATTATAGATTAAGGTTAGCAGTGATGCATGATGCTAGCCATGACAGCAAGCAAAAGTAATATATAAAATCTGGGGTGAGTCTGAGACTCAGGATGGTCAGCCCAAAACTCCCAGCATTGTGTCTATGTTGCGCAGAGTGGACACCAGATGAATGTACTTATTGTATATATTTAATACACTTAAGTGTTTGTCTCAAATAAACTCACCTTTGTTTACTGATGAGCACTGATGTATGTAGACCAACACACATCTAGATTGCAATAACAGCATTTCATAATTTTTTCATTGGCCTTCAGTACACTCATTTTGTTCTACTTAGAAAATAAGCCCACGCAAGGCCTTTTCTGAACACATGGGAGTGTGGCAAGTGTCTACGTAGTCATACTTTTCAGAGAAATCATTTTTGAAGTCTATGAGTTTTAAAGTAATTTTAAGGAAGTAATAGTTGAACTACAATTGGATTACTATCCAGGAAATGCATATTGTAACTTCAGACAGTCAGGGTAAACCTCTTTACCTAGAAAAGCCTGAGCACTTTCTGGAGTAATCACCGTCATTTATAGAAATAATTTTGTTTTATAGATTTTAATTGCATTAACTGGTAGGAGGGTAGAGTAATATATGAACTTCAACGTCCCCTTAGTAGTGGAAAGAAAACCATTTTTGCATAAAATATGATAACATGACTATAAGTACATGATAAAAAATTATAACCAAGACAAACCTTAAATATTCAATTAAAGAATAGCTTTGACTTTGATTCACCTTGGAACTATATATAAACTGCTATCTCAAGACAGACCATGAAGAATAAACTCATCCAGCCATGAGTTGTAAAATCACCAATGTGGTCATTCAAAATGATAATAGCAGATGTTACTTCCTTTCCATCTGATTAGTGTACCTCTAACACATCCTTCAACTGAAATGGTCCCTTTCTTTCACACTTAGTGGCTATCTACTTCCAAGGTATTATCCTTATCAGTCCAAGTTAGGATTGAAAATGTAATGTAAGACTTGAGGTGTGAATCAGGATAACATACTTTAAGAATATCNAGACCTGGTTTAATAGTTATCAACTAGGTAATCCTTTTTCCCATCCCCACTCCAGAAGATATTTGGTAACATCTGAAGAAAGNTTTTGAAGTTGTACTGGGCCATGTTACTAGCATTTACAAAATAGGAGCTAAGGATGTTGGGGAATCTTCTTCAATGAGTAGGACACACACACCGCCCCCACCAGGAACGGCCCTAGCTTGAAATGTCAGTCTTGTGGACGTTTAGCTTCCCCGTTGTTAAGCCAGCCATACTCAGCTCATGCTTCCCCATCTTCTCTAACATAATGACTAAGTAGGGCTCTGTGCTTCATCCCTGCTGCTGCTGCAGCTGCTGCTGCTTTGCAGTTAATCATTCCCATGCTGGGCTCTGCATGTGCCCAGAAGTCCCACAGCCAGTGCATAGCTTGGCATTCCTGCTCCGCTGCACTCCGGCCAACATTCCACCTCCACCTGCACTGGCTTGTTCCACCTGAAAGCTTACCAAGTGAAAGCAAGAGCCATGTGAGGACACCTTAATTATACCCACCCAGAAACTTGCTTACAGAGTCAGTAGGGCCCCAAAGTTAGAGATTAGCTCCTGCACTGCTGTAAAAAAACAACATAAATTAAGCCTAAAACGTGCTTTTCTTCTTCCTTCTACTTGTCCCCATTTCCTGGCAATTCAAGGGCACTACTGAGTAACGAAGTATTCCAAAGTACCAATCTCTGAGCCAGAAAAAAAAAAAAAAAAGCTGGTTTGAGGCCAGCTTTTCCACAGAGAGAGGGCAGCTGCTCCACTCTGAAATCAGGAGCAGCCTGCCCAAGGGTGAAAGTAGATTTGGTGTTACACAAGTGAACAGCACTTTGCCCCGTCTCCACTTCATAGCACTTTAAAACAATGTTGTTTATGTGCATTGCCTACAAAAAGAAAGACAAGTTCTCTGCCAGGCAAAGGTCACTTCAGACATGGGTGGGAGCAGGATAACACAACCAAGCAGCTTTCTGGACAATCACCCCGCCTTTGGTCATGCATGGAGAAGTTGCCAGAGTCCTGGAACATAGCTGCACACCTGTTGGGTGTTCTCTTAGTGTTTGAGCAGAACAGATGACCAAAGGACCTGGTGGAATTAGAGGCCACCTTGAAAAACAAATCTGCCTCTGAGTATGACTTCAGTGACACTTGCTCCTCCATCCCACAGCTCACATGTAACATGAAGCACTGATTTCTCAACCTCAGTGTCATATGTGCTGGTAATAGTAGCTGGTGTGCAGTGGGTGCACAGGAAATATTTGTGGAGTGAATGAGCAAGTTCATAAGGAGATGGGATTGTTATCCAGTTTTCTTGTTTAATGGAGGTCCATGGAGGGTCTATAACTGCTGAAGGGAAAAGGTTGGTCCCCATGATCCACTTGGCATCATAATCTGTGTACCTTGTACCGACATTCTGACCATCTAGAAAGAACATGCAGATGATCTGTGTAGCTGGTGTGGCACTCTGTAGTTTTGTGGCCAGCTTTGTGCATATGTGTGTTGGTGAGTCCACACATAAGTGCTCCCAAAAGATCAGGGTCTCACTGAATCCAGAACTCACTGACAGTGAGCTCCAGGAATTAGCTTTTATCTGTCTTCTTGCCCCCAGCAAGGATTATAGTCCCAAAATGTGTAGCCTCAGCTGCCCTCCAATTCACAATCCTTCAGCTTCTGTCTCTTCAGCATTTCCTATCAGTGTTTACTATCGCAATCAGCTGTGACCAGTTTTCTTAGAACCCCTCCAGCATTGCTTACGTTATACCACAACATCTACATCATCCCCAGTTTGGAAAAATGAAAACCATCAATAAGATATGGGATTAGATTCCCAACATAACTGCTAGTTTGAAAATGAGAGGCTTGAGAGATAGCTCAGTCAGTAAAGTGTTTGCCACACAAGAAGGACGGTCTGAGTTCAATCCCTAGCACTCACATAGAAAGCCCAAAGTGGTAGTTTACTTATTTATGGCAATTATCCCAGTGCTGTGGGGGCAGAGACTGGCAGATCCCTGTGGCTCACTGGCCAGCTAGCCTTGCCTCCTTGGTGGTTTCCAAGACCCAGAGAGAGCAAGACTCTGTCTCAGAGAAACAAGCTGGACTGTTCTCGAAGAATAACAACCCAAGCTAACCTCTGACCTCCATGTGCACACATGTGTATGCACACTAGCACATGCATGCTTACACCTGAACACACCACATACATACAACAAAACAAATATCTTAGAATGCTTGACACCATAAAGACTTGCTATATTTGCTTCTCATATATTATTAGTTATTGCTCTAACAATATAAATTTAATGTAACTGTTCCTGTGTATATATTAATAAGTTTTAGCCACCAAACTAAGAATAATTCATTAATTAGATAAATCTCAACCAATTTTAATGTGACTCTCTCTCACTAGATATCTGACTGGANGTCTCTTGAGCTTGTATATGTTTTCCCAATAGAAGGCCTCAGCTTTGTTACCTGTAAAAAGAATTATTCCTGTCTGTGATAGCTGTGTGCCTTCTACCTCAATTGAAGGTGGACTGAAAGGAGAATGCTAGACTTTGTTGACAGCAGGTTCCTGAAACCCCAGTGTCTGCAGCACAGTTTAATGGTTGTGTCTTCTGGCAGGGACATGTTAAACATTCTTGTGCCATAATTTCACCTGTCAAATGCCAGGACAACTGTAATCCAGGCCTAGGGGATTCGTGGAGGTTGTACAGAGAGAGCCAGGCGTACAAGAAGTGCTTATAAACATTGACTGTTTATTGTTGCTGCTGTGTGGTTTCTGGGTCACTGAAGCCTAAGATGGCAGAGGCCATGAGCCGCATGTGCTGGCTTTTGGGCACTTAAATGTGCTTAGTTCAAATTAATTTGTGCTCTAAGTCTAGGGATTGTGTGTGGCTCAGTAGTAGAACTCCTGGCTAGTATTTGTAAAGTGCTGCTGAGTTCTCCCACCACTGAAATAAAAAACTGGGGGGTGGGGGTGGAGAAGGGGATATATATNTTTTTTTAAACAGGGATTCAAATATGTGTCCCTGGCTGGCTTACAACTCGCTATACAGATCAGGCTGGCCCTCCTGTCTGCTTTGTGAATGCTAAGATTGAAGGTGTGTGCTCTTGCGCCTGGCAAGGACAATGTTTAAATTCCTTACATAGTTTAAATGGAAATTAGTAATTGAGCTAATAAGATAGAATAAAAATTAGTGCCATCTGCTACTTTTTGCGTGTTTACTATTGGGGCTACTAGAAAATCTCAAGCTATATGCATGATTCACCTTACATTTCTATTGGGGAGCAAGATGCCAACTATGTTATTGGAATATTTGTCATGAGGGTCCCAGAAATATGCTGTTTGTTAGGTGTCACACATCTCCTCTCTCCTCTGCTTCCAGCCCTTGGCCTTTGGACCTGAATCTTTCACATGTTAGGCTTTATTTCTATGATGGATTAGCATTAACAGAGAGAACAGAGTAAGTGTCTATGTTAATATAATTTCCTTTTGCTTTCTGAGTCTCTGTTCTTGGCCAAGAGATGTAGTATTTAATCATAATTAACTTCCTAAAATGAACTGAGATCTAATGGCCTAACCTTCTGAAAGCCCACAGAGAAAAGACCACTGAATGTGTCCATGGGCTATGCCTTTTGACATTGGGATTTATTTTACAGGACAATGTTTGTCTTGATGCATCTTAGATCAATGATTCCCAGCTCAGCTTCTTAGGCACATGATGATGTAGACAGATGTTCTTGAAAAGGAAGCAGCCGGTGGCCTAATGCTTGGAAAGCGAACTATTGGTGATTAGCACATTGTTCATTTCTTATTACAGATTCTGGAAAGGGCTCAGGGTAAAGGCACTCACCTACTATGAGCCAGGCCCTGGGTACCATTCCCAGCATCAGGAGATAAAAAGATTCCAAATCCTACAATAGAGCAGCCCACCTAATGTTCTTCCTACCCACAGTTACACAGAAAGCTTTTTCCAAACACACCCAGTAGATACTCTAGTCTGCACCAGCGCATAGAACATCACTTCAGAAACTCAAAAATGGGCTCACTCACCTGTCTTTTAGGGGCAAGGCCAGTAAAGCATTCCTTCTGAAGTCCTTGTATGATGACTTGTCAGTTGCCATTGCTGGAAGAGATTATTGATAAATATACTTCTTTAAAAAGCTTGTGTGTGTGTTGGGGGAGGGTTGGGGATTTAGCTCAGTGGTAGAGCGCTTGCCTAGCAAGCACAAGGCCCTGAGTTTGATCCTCAGCTCTGGAATAAAAGCTTGCAGAGTTTCCAAGGGTAGAGGGTGGTTGTGAATATGAAGCCAGGCTCAGATAACCAGGGTTGAGGTCTCCTGAGCTTTCGCCCTCCATATTAACATGTCTGTTGGTGTTGTCCTTGTTCAACCTTAGATGAACAACTACAGGCAACTAAGGAATGCTGAGTGTAGGAGAAACAGTCTTCCCCAGGGAAGAGCACACCACNTGATTATCCAATACCAAATGATCAGCCCTGAAAACATATTTATCCATGTAACTTACAGACTGAGAAGGTGGTATTTATGTATTTAGGAATATATATTTATATATATATATAAAATTTTTAAAAGTTGACATGAATTTGGAAGAGAGCAAGGGGAGATGTATTGGAGGGCTTGGAGGGGGAAATGATGNAATTACATTATAATATACATCTTTAAAATATGAAATTTTTTTAAGTCAAAAGCTGAGGACAAAAGCTGGCTTAGCATTAGAGAATTTTCCTAGCATTCACTACATCCTGGATTTGATCCTTAGCATAGCATAGACAAACATAAAATACATAAGGGAGAAAAAATATACTTGCTATGTTTTTAATGAAACTACACTTATTCTTAGTGTATTCAGTGATATTAGAAAAATTAAATGTCTCATTTAGATATCTAACAAATTGTACAAGAGCTGACTTTATTTATATTTATTTGTAATTAGTCTTCTTGCAAACAATTAAGACAACTTAGAAAAGCTGCAAATGATAAATTCATTTTAACCAAGTCCTGAGGCAATAAGAACACAAACAGTAAGAAGAGGCTGGGAAGATGTCTCAGTGGGTAGGAGCACTTACTGTGCAAGTGTGGGGATCTGAGTTCAAATCCCCAGTGTCCACACAAAATATTCAATCAGGGCTGCTCATGCCTGTGATCTCATCATGGGGGTGGGGAGAACAACAGACATGCAGAGAGTTCCCAGACTCACCAATATAACCAAAATGGAGAGCATCCAGTTTAGTGTGAGCCCCTGGATCATGATGATGAGGTAGAGAGTGAGAAAGAAAAACACCCAAAGCCTGCTGTGGTTTCTACACGCACCTGCATACCGGGGCACAGCTGCGCCTGCCTGAGCACGCGCCAAATACGTGTATAATACACACACACACACACACACACACACACACACACACACACACACACACATAAATGAACAGATAAAATACTTTTAAGTGGAAAATACATTGTGTGAACTTGGTTCACACTTTTCCTTTTAAAATATTAAAACTAAGACCAAATGAATCTATGTGCTCTATCATTTCAGTCATGATTAGAAAATAATCAAATAAAAATTCCCAACATATGCGTAATAAGCTAAGGAAATATTTCTTTAAAGANCAGAAAATACTAACTTCAACTTGAGTTTTTAATCTCATCATTTTCATCTTCTCTCATGGATATTTTGTAACTGTGCTGTATATTAGTGCACTAGTGTATGTTTATTGTGTTTATTGACATTAAATAACTACCTTAAGAGGATATTGTCTTTTGGTATTTTGTTTTGATTTTTTTGGTAACAGAGATGATTACCAAAAACATACTCCATGCTCCAGTCCAGCCCCTGGCTTTTCAATCAATAATGATGGATTTAGTTGAGTTGTTTTTCTGTTTGTTTGTTTTGCTTCATACCTTGTTCTGGGACAAGGTGTACTAGTAGGTGACAGGTGTATATTGCATTCTGTGGAAAGGCCTTGGCTAGAACCATGGTCCTGTGTGGGATGTGGGCCTTACAGAGTTACAAGCACTGGAGATGTTTGTGAAGATTAGGTAAACACAGCTGGGACTGTCCTGTGGCCTTTGGGTGACCTTGTATATCACCACGCTTCACCTTGGGGATACACTTGTGTGTCTGGTTTAGCATGGCAGGAATTCCATGGTATTTTTAGGTGGGGTTTGTCTATTTGTTTTTTAATTAACATGCTCATGTGAGCCAGTGGGTGGAGTGTTCAGAGACAGCTCTGTGTTGTCCTAGGTTCACATTGATGCTGTGTCTTACTGGCTGTGTGACCTTGGTACAGTACTATTTGGCTGTTGGGATTATGGGACGGGTTAGGCATGCATCTCAGTACAGTCACTATTATTATTACGTGCCGTGGTCCATGGCATGAGTGGATAATGGATTCAAACTTTAAACAAAGATTAAAAGCAATGAAACAACCCAGAAGACACTTTCTTCCTTTGAATGACGAACTTAGAACGCCTATGGTTGTAAAAGGATGACAGATCCCATCTAGCTTAATTCTCACTAAGAATAGCCTCATGGAGAAGCTGCACTTCAGTAAATGGAAACACAAATGCTTTAAACTCCCTAAGCCTATGCTTAAGTAATATTTCCACTCCTTAAAAATCAAGAGGCATTCTATATACCTTCAGTATGCATCCTCAACAGGAAGCACTCCACGTTGCTGAGGCAACGTGAAGTTACAAGACACACATTAGTGCAAAAATGAATTACATCCACAATGTCAATGATTATATCCTGTTTGTGGACTAGATGAAGGGCCAGTGCTCATGGCTTTCTCTGTGGCAAGCTCACTCTAGAAAGCCTCCGGTAGGAAGTACAAAAATAGAATCTGAGAATAACTGGAAAGATGCCATTCTCTTGTCCTGGTGTATTTCCTGTTCAAACCACCCCTTTCTTCATTACTTCAGCGTAAGTGTGAGTCTCAGAGACTTAGCTGCCCTTGCCTTTCTACTGTGCCTTGGGCTAGGTGGCTTTTTCATGCAGAGCGTTTGCTTATATCAGCCAGTAAGCATCCATACGGCATGAAATGTGACACTTCAGTAATTCATTTTTGACACTTGGAGATTAGGTGTTCCCTATTCAGGGGCCTTTGCTTTCTCCTTCTCCACCTCAGCTCCCAGCCAGGATCCATCTGATTCTTGCTCTTTTCACCCATGCTTGTTCCCTGTGGTCCTCCCAGGGGCTGCTGAGGGAGGCCTGTGAGCAGTGTTATACTGTGGGCACTTCTGGCCCAGCCCTGCTCAGCCACAGGCCAACAGAGGACTGGTTATGCTATGTTATTTATTAAGTGATAAATTCAAGAAAAATCTCTACCGCCTCTCGGTATGATCAGAGGAACAGATATCTCTTGCTTACAGGTTGCACAGAGAATACATTTTGTAAGAATAGCTCCAGATATAGAATCTGGTGGTCATTACTGAGACTTCACATCCACCCGTACATTGATTTTCAGACTGTTCAAGATATGCCCCTCTGCCCCTCAGCTGGGAGGAGAGGCA
>LZPO01055357.1:21971-41983 GCA_001675575.1 Neotoma lepida
GAGAACTATAATCACGAATTAAATTAATGAACCTAATCTTCAGAAAGCTGGAGGCAAAATAAATAGCTCTGTTTACCAATTTTCAGAATACAGAAAAGTGGAAAGACTNTGATTGCCATTACTATAAAAGAGTTCTAGGGTATATTTTTACATACACATCCACAGCCTTCGTGCATTCTTAGAAAAGATCGCAATTATGAGCAGGTGTGATTGTGTGTGTGTGTGTGTGTGTGTGTGTGTCCTCTGAGCCATGCCATTTAGCTCATACAAGTATAAACCATCACAGAAAGCAGCCCTTGCTATGCTGTGAAAGCAAAGTTGTGCAGAAAGGAATCTGATCNCAGAGTTCTTAAAGGGACAGGTTGTCTCNACAATTCCATCGTAACTCTCCCTAACACTTTAATACTTATGAGTCATTTATTTCCATGGTTTATTTAACCCACTTGCCAAACACATTCAGCATCTGTTGTTAGAATGGTAAATGTTTTTCCAACACCATTTAGCTATTTTTTTCAGTCTAAAGAAATCTTTACTACCGTTTCCCCCAGGAAATAACAATCTAGAGTAAGGAGATGTAAGTGATGTTAACTTGGCAAAGCTAGAGTCGTCTGGAAAGAGGAGCCTAAATTGAGAAAATGCCTCCATCAAGTTGACTTGTGGTCACATCTCTAGGGCATCTTCTTGACTAATGATTGACATGGGAAGACCCAGCCCACTGTGCGCAGAGCCATCCCTGGGTGAGGGGTCCTGGGTTCTATAAGAAAGCAAACTGAGCAAGCCATGAGGAACAAGCCAGTACCACTCCTCCATGGCTTGTATTTCAGTTCCTACCTCCAGGCTCCTGCCTTGAGTTCCTGCCCGGATTTCCTACAGAGANGGAGTGTGACCTGCAAGTTGTAAGAAGAAATGAGCCTTGTCCTCCTCTGGTTGCTTTTGGTCATGGTGTTTTAGCTCGGCAATAGAAAACTAACTAAGATGATAATGAGTTTCAAGTTTCAGTATTTTCAGAAAAAAAAAATTGAAAACAGATCTTACCTAAGCACTGTATATTTTCAGACTGAACCTAGATAAAAATAAAGTCACAATAACCAAGAGGGGTGAGAAACTCAGGTATCCACAGGCAGGTGTGTGAATGATGATGGACAAACACTAGGAACTGTAGCTAAGCATTGACAGTTCCTGTCACATGATACAATGTGACCCGCCAGGACTGACAGTGAATAAAGCCAGCCCATCACTTCCCGCATGCTGCAGCCTCCACACAGGTGAGGCTGCTCAAGCAGTCACTGCAGTAAAGAGGAGAATGGCAGTTGCCACAGGTGAGGGACTAGGAAGGGGAGGTGTCATTTAAAGGGCAGAGCTGCAGGTGTGCACCACAGGACACGTTCTGCAGGAAGTAACAATGTGAACNAACTCAACATTACAGAGATATACATTAAGTATGGTTAGTTTGACAGATTTTGCTATGCTTTTTTAAAACCACCATTAAAAACAGATGTATAGTATATTTCTGGTTCATTTACATTTAATTTATCACTCATTTGCCACGAAACCTTCACCTTGCCTCCGCTAATCAGCCTCTGGCTCTTTTTTGGGAGAAGGGAAATCTTCTACTTTGACAGGATTAAATGAACAGGAGTACNGGAGAGGAAGGGTTTAAATTTTCCTTGAAATGGAGACGCTAACTCCCAGAAGGCCAATGANGTTCTAAACCCGAAATGCTCACATGACGATCAGTGTTAATAACTCAGATACACACAGCACACAAATTCCCTCATCTGCTTACTATGCATGAGTGTGTGCAATTACGCCCCTGTGCAACACATAGACCATACACTGCAGAGCACCCATCAAGTTAATGCATAATGTAGTCTCACATGGATAATTGATAACAGAATATTGACTAGCTAGCAGAAATATGTTATTTCAACACTTTGTATTTCCATTATTAAGCAAGGAAACAGGCATATATATGACTAAATTATTGAATGAAGTAGCTGAAGTGGGTGATATTTGAAATTGAGGCCTGAACTTGCTCATTTTCAACACTACAGACCTTAGGAAGTGACAGTGTACACATCTGCCAGGTGGGCTGCAGGCTCTGGCAAACCATTATTAATGTTACCATAAGGGGGCTGTGGGGATGTCTCAGTGGTTAAAGAGCTTGCCCACAAGTGTAAGGACCTGAGTTCAGATCCCCAGAACTCACAGAGATGCCCTTTGGACAAGGTGGAGATGGGATCCCTAGAGTAAGCTGGTTAACAGGATTACAGGTATCAGTGTGCTCTGGGTTTAACTGAGACAACCTGCTTTATTGGATAAGGTGGATTCCTGACATCAACTTCAGGCTTCTACATTCATGTGCACCCATATGCACAGATACACACACACACACACACACACACACACACACAGAGAGAGAGAGAGAGAGAGAGAGAGAGAGAGAGAGAGAGAGAGAGAAATAAAATTAACGTGTAGAAGATCATTGGGCCTTCACAGAATTACAGTGAAAACAGAAGGAGAACCATCGACCAAGAGCTGATGGAATACAGAAGAGGCATAAGCAACGATCATTGGAGTCCAGCANCACTGGTATGGAGTCCGTCTGGTTGACTAAAAACTCATTCTTGGGTAGAATGAATGTGTGCCTCCCTTGAATATGTGAGTACAGGGAGAAGTAAAGGAGCAAGTCTCTGCCTCTCGTCTGCTTGGTGACCCTTAGTCATCACAGTAGTAATGAAACATCTTTACTTAAATTCCCATCGTAATGACTGAGAAAGATCAGGAAGAGCCGAGTGAAGGACCAGGAAAGGATCAGGAAGGGGCTGGTGTCCCAACATTCCCTCAGAGGACATGCTTACGGTAACCTAATGTCCCACCTCCCATAGGTTCCACCACCCCAGAACGGCACAGGCTTGACACCAAGTAGCACTGTGCTTTTTGGAGACTCTTCAGATCCAAAGTGCTGGTAAGTAGAAGGGGATGGCTCAGAAGGAGGCCACCTCCTGTGCCCCTGCAGTTCTGTGGTTCTCATCAGTGTTCACCTTGACAATGCTGAGAAAGGAGTCCATATTCAGTATTTGAATGAGGATGATTAAAATCTTTAGCAGGTGTACTGGATGTGACCCTGTTGGAGGTGGAGGAGAATCTGGGCTCTTACTGTGTTCTGCACAGGTACAGATGATCACTGTGGCTTGGCATGGAGGTTGTAACATTTCGGAAATTGGGTGGTGGAACTGGGGTGCCTTCTGATGTATTTTTGCTCACGGTGCCCCGTTAACTTTCATTTTCCACATGACATCCTTTAGAGCCACAGCTGTACTACCTGCCTCGCTCTCCCTGCCGCCCTTCACAGCATGACCTGTCTTCTGCATTTAACATCGTATTTGACTGACCAACAGCATTTTTGTTTGGTTTTCCCCTTCTCCTCTCCAGCACTACACTGTAAGTTCATTTATATATTTTTCCCCTTTTATTCCTGCATATTGCGGTGTCCCCAGAGCTTAGGTAAGGTTGGTTCCTGGCAGGCGGTGTTAATAATTACTTAATTGGTTTTGGCTTCCACATCTGGATCCCACCAAAAGCCACCGAAGCATATCATTTTTGCTTCTACAAAGACAGAAGAAGAGTGTGAGTCCAGGAATAAAAATGATAGTGAGAAGAACCAAGAAATATCTGGGGTATAGAACCCAAAGGATGTAATGAGCCAATGGATATCCAGGAGAGGAGAGAAGGAAGCCAAGGATGGGTAGATGAGGCTGGTTTTCGGAATGAGTGAGCTGGAAAGGTAGGCGCTACAGGCAGAAACAGCCAGGGACACTATCAAGAAGCAGGCTTGGAACATCATAAAGCAATGGTCTAGAAATCGGTCAACTTCATAATGATCATTTCATATGAAATATGACTTCACTCCATAATGTGTTATTTTGGAAAACAGTGAAGAAGCTTGGTAAACTGTGGCATTCCAAATCACTGCTGGAAAGCCAACAGTGCACATGCAAAAGATGATGCCATATGGGAAGGCAAGACAGAGAGAGGCAGAACAAAGAAATGCTGACTTTGATAGATTAAACCCTTGACTTGATAAATGCTCCATGCAGATCAGCAGCAGGAAGGCCTACGTGCCAACAAGAAGAGCCAAGAATAATCTCCTAGTTTAAGAGTGAATGAATGATACAGCCCTGAGTTTGGAAAGCCCTCAGCCGCGGTCATGAAATATGTATCAGAAGCATCAGAAGCATTGACTGGGTGGCTGACATGTGAAATCTCCTCTCTGGCTGTGGTGTGAGTTACATTTTTTCTGATACAGAGTGAGCCAAATTCATATTATGGATTCTACGTTTTATAATTCTTCCAGCATAAATTGTTTCAAACCAAGCAAAATCCCAAATACACTGTTTCTTGGTTGGTAGAGAAGGTGGCAGTCTATGAAAGATGTGAGCCAGCAGATTTAAACTCTGTCGCACAGGGAAATCACACTGCAAACCTCGCAGCAGAAGACAGTAGCCGAAAGGAAAGGCATTAAGTGGAAATTATCTTTCATAGGAATACACACAATTTCTATTTAATTTCTCCAAAATTGATATATATTATTCTCCAACTAGAAAAAAATAAAAGGCTTTCTTTCAACGAATGCTCACTGATCCAAAGCTACTTTGAGATAAGCTTGTGGGTTGTTTAAGAAAATTTAACAGTACATCATCTTTACTGAGAGAAATTCATCTGTGGGGGGTATTTTTATTTCATCCCAAATCATTTTGAATGTAAGCAAGAAAAGACTCAATATGATTGCTTTGGAAACAGCTAAAGCCCAGGCAACCACTATCAACCAGACACGACACCATATCAACCTCAATTATTTTTAAATAAATTTATTTATTTTATATCCTGGCCACAGTTTCCCCTCCCTCCTCCCCTCCCACTCCCCTCCNCTCTGTTTCCACCCCCCAACCCACGCTTCCTCCATTTCTGTTTAGGAAAGAGCAGGTACCAAAGGGCAGGTATCAACAAAACATGGCATATCAAGTTGCACTAAGACTAAGCACCTCTCCATGTATTTTAGGCTGGGCAAGGCAACCCAGTATGAGAAGTAGGGTCCCAAAAGCCAGTAAAAGAGTCGGAGATAGTCCCTGTCCCCACTGTTAGGAGTCTCACAAGAGGACCAAGCTACACAACTGTAACATAGAAGCAGAGTGCCTAGGTCAGTCCCATGAAGGCTCTCTGGTTTTCAGTTTAGTCTCTGTGAGCCCCTGTGAGCACAGGTTAGTTGATTATGTGAGTTTTCTTGTGGTGGCCTTGACCCCTCTGGCTCCTACAATCCTTTCTCCCCTTCTTCTGCAGGATTCCCCAAATTCTGCCTAATGTTCGGCTGTGGGTCTGCATCTGTTTCCATCAGCTGCTGGATGAAGCCTCTCTGATGACAATTGGGCTAGGCACCAATCTGGTCACAGGAGACGGCCAGTTCAGGCTATGTATCCACTATTGCTAGGAGTCTTAGCTGGGGTCATCCTTGTAGATTCCTGGGAGATTCCCTTGTACTAGGTTTTTACCTGACCCCAGAATGCCCACCCCCTTTCCAGTAGTCTCCTTAAGTACTCTCCCCCTATGTTTATTAATTCTTTAAGAATTTCATACAACATAATTTGATCATATCAATCCCATAGCTCCTCTTACAGATGTACCCTCTCCATCATCACCCTCAAACCCAATCCAACTATGAGGGACTATCCCCTCTCCCCAGCCCAACAGATACTTCTTAAGGTCGAGTCAACAAAGTCAAATTCCACATGTAAGAATCACATGGAATTATCTAGTATCTTTTAATGTCTTCAATTCTTCTTCTTGTCTCTATGTGTCTATAAAAGCAGCTGTGCTTCCTTGCTTTATTTTCAAGGACTTGAGCCGAATAGAGAAACAGCAGATAGGCATGGAGTCAATGGCTGCCCAGGCAGCTGAGAGAAGCCAAAATAAGAACTGTCTGTACTGAATACATTCCTCAAACCAAAATTCCTACGAGTTCTGGGTAATATTGTGGAAGAATAACTAATCACTAAATAGTAAATAAAAATGAAACTTCTGGGTTCAGCAAGGCATGGGTACCATTCACACAGGAACACACCCGTGTGTTCCACAAGATTTCACACATGTAAAGTTTTCACTGATGAATACAGAATTTTAAAACCAACCAACCTATCAATCAACAAAGCCCTCTGCCTACAGCAATTCACCAGCACTGAATGGTTACACATCCATCATTTACCTATATGAGAACTAAGCCCTCAGTCCACAAGGCANAGTATATGTTATGATACCTGCACTGGACAGGCTCAGGCTGAGGGACTAAGAATGGGTCCTCTGTAAAGGAAGACGCATACTCCTGTGTCCAGGGCACTGAGAGGACACAATGGGAGACAAAGACAAGAGATGGAGCCATGCCAGCAACTAAAGTGGCTCTAAGAAGACTTCACAAAGGAAGGTACACCTAGCCAGGGAGGCAAGGTGGGCATCCATAGCACCGTGAGAGACTGGAGCTGGATGGACTCCTGCCTCAGGATGTAAAACTGGCTTGATCCTCAATGGGACGCAATCACTGAGTCACCCAGGCGCTGGTGGGAGCAGGACACTCAGGGAAAAGAGGGAAGAGGTGGATAGGTGTCTGAGACCCTCCATTTCACATCACCTCTGCATCCATGATCCTTACAATCAGTCATGGAAGGGAAACTACTCTGGTACTGGTGCTGTCTGAAGGGAGGCTGGGAAGAAGGTAAGACCAACAAGATAACATCAAGGCAATGAGGTCTCAGAGCATTCTCTACTGATACTCACCCATCTGCTGCATTGGTGAAACAGCCTGGGGCTCAGAAGGACATCTGAGCACCATTGTCTTTGAGACTTGCCAGAAGTGATATGACAAATCTCTTCTTATGGCTAACTCCACCTGTGGCCTTTGAGAAATACAAGGTTTTGTTGTCCTCAATGTTTACACTCTTTGGGGACGATGGCTCTCAAGTGTTCCCACAGGGCACAGCTCNGTGAAGGTCCTATATGGGCCACACCTCACAATACTGTCTCACTGCCAACTGCCCTCTATGTTGACTCCCTCCCAAAAACTGAGCTAAAGCCTCACAATTGGAACTGTGGACAAATTTCTACAATAAATACTCTGCCTCAGAACAAACAACTGGACCCCACAGAATAACGTGGCCATTGGAGGGGAACAGCATCCTTATTTGTGGTACTGAGGGGAGCCTCTGTGAGGGAATGAGCTAGAGCTTCTCAGACAAGAACAGCCAAACACATGAAGATTAACCTGAAGTGTCTGTGTGGGAGAAACACCAGTAACTCTGTGACAGGAACTGGACATCATGTTCTGGGTCTACAGGCCAGTGATACTGGGGTGAAGATGTGGACAGGGCTCCTTATTGCTGTGGGATGTCTTTCTGTACACTGTGAATATGTGTTACTCCATTGGCTAATAAATAAATAAAGCTGCATTGGCCTATGGCAGGGCAGGATGGAGCCAGGTGGGAAGTCCAAGAGAGATAGTGAAAGGAGAGTAAGGGAAGACACCAAACTGCCGTCCATGGAGCAGGTAAAATCACAGAACACGCGGCGATACATAGATTAATAGTTATGGGTTGAGTTAAGTTATAAGAATTAGCTAGTAAGAAGCCTGAGCCATAGGCCATATAATTTGCAATTAATAATAAGCCTCTATATAATTATAAGCAGCTGCAGGACCACAGGCTGGGCAGGACCAGAGAAACATGGGACCGTGGGCCAGGTGGACTGGAGAAACTTACAGCTACACCTTATTGATCACGTTCTCGCTGCAGTGGAAAGTCAAAGGCATAAGTTAAAGCAGGAATAAAAGGTTCTGATTTATGTTTTGAAAAGATCTTTGAGCACATGGTGGGGATAATAAGGATGTGGGCTGAGATACAAGTATGAGCAGGAGATCAGTCTGGAATCTGCATGAAAACTAATGGTATCAGGAATTGCAGAGGGACAGGGAGAATTCAGAAAGGTGAAGAGGTAGAATCAGTTGACATGCTCCAAGGAACATGGAGGGTGGCTTACACAGATACATCTAGGAATATATTAGTTCTCCAGCTTGAAAAACTGTGAAGATGACAGTAGAGCTTCTAGGCAAAGGGAAGACCGGACAACAGTGTGGAGAGAAAACCATTTTGAGCACGTAGCTAATTAAGGTCAGTACTACACATCCAAACAGGAATGTCAGCAGGCAATGGGAAACACACATCGGAATTCAGGGTAGGTCTCTGTGGCCCAGCCAGGCCTGTTCTACCATAGTGGGTAAACTATCTGTTGAGATAGCCTCTCAAGAGCCACGCCCCACCACACACACACAAATACAAGCCCAGCAAGCCTGTAAAGAAGGGAGAGCAAGCCTCACCTTCTGCCAGACTCAGAGCCTAAGGATATTCACAGGCTGAAGTGCGAGGAAAGGAGACTGAAGATTAGCTTGGAGCAGGTGAAGTGAAGTGAGTCAAGAGAGCTCATCAGCAACGGAGCGCAGGTGAAGTAGGTTAAGTCTGGAGGGTTTAGTCAGGTTTTCCCTGGGTTCCATCATGGCTCGAGGTGTAAAATTGTACAGAAGGATTTAAAATGATTGAATTGGATGAGGTCACCTAGGAATAAAATATAAAAGGGGCCCGAGCTCCTTAGCACTTCAGCAATAAGATACTGGGCAGAGGTGAAGAAGCAAGCCAACAAGCTCAAGAAAAGCCAGGTAGGAGAGAGAACACCACAGATATGATGGGCAGCAATTCACGGCCTTCGTTCATCTTATCCTGTAAAGTAGGTGACATCCACCTCTGAAAGGATCAGACAGTCAATGTAGTCAGATGGTGAAAGGTAATGTCATCCAAGAACATAGGAGGGACAACGGCCTTGGCAACACCGAGGTTGCTGATGAAACAAACAAGGGTGCTTCAGTGTTAAGTGGGTGACGTGGGGCTGTGGGTGAAGCTCATTGGTAGGACAAATGCCTTGCACACACAGGCTGAGGATTCAATCCTCAGCACCAAGAAACAAATCCATTGAATAAATAGAAACTAAATAGGAAAACACCTACATACCAAGAACGAAGTAAGAAAGGGTCAACAATGGTACTATTCAATCACCGTGAGATCCATGTTTCTCCACGTGCCCTTTCTATCTGTGACCCCCTCAGAGTCAGTTTGCACTGATTGGTTCCCTGGTTGGTCCTCCACCCCTGTGAAGTCCTAATGCCACAGATAAAACTGCTCGGCTGAGCCTTGACACCCACAGAGGATCAGTTCCAAGATGTCTCATGGATGTCAAAAGCTATAAATGCTCGAGTCCCTTGACTAAAATAACATAATGTTTGTGTATAACCTATGTGACCCCTGCTGCAGGCTTTAACAGTCATCATAGTACCAGGTTCAACAGAAATTCTATGTAAACACTGTCAGACTATATTGGTTAGACACAACTTTCTGTTTTTTCAAACATGTTCAAACTACAGTTGGCTAATTTCTGTTTATGTACTATTGTTTTTGGATGACTGAAAATTATANCACTAAAGATCTTTTGCCTCCCCCCATTTCCAGCCTCCTGAAAATCAATTTTCCCANCCTCTGGATATGACATTCCCATGGTTGAGAACTCATGCACTATGACCATATGCTGTTGCTGCACTTAGATAGAACTGTATGGCTCNTTCATCATTACAGCAGCCATCTAATTTACTGTACAGCTGATACGTTCTTTAGGAATACAACAGAAGATCCCAGGCAAACTGGGATCNNTGGTCTTTCTACTCATCCTGAACTTTGAAAAGAAATAGACAATATTAGAGATAAAATTGTCCAAATCAGATTCTATTAGACAAATAAATCTGAAACCTGATTTGCAGAAAAATTGTCAAAGTGGCAAAAAGGAATATATATATATATATATATATATATGAATGAAGCAAAAGAGAAACAAAGTTATATAAAAACAATCAATAATGGGTCTAAAATGTACCTTATAGAACATGAGATACACTTTATACTAAGAAAATCTATATTAGAATGTTATTTCCTGGGTATTTGTAAATTTGAAAAAAATACTCAATAACAAGGAAACAATAGTAGAAGGAGAATCACGAAGCTGACAATGTTATCAATGAAATATCTCGAAAAGGAAATCAGATCAACATATTTCTTTCAAAAATATTTTCTGTCATACTAAGTTGAAGCAGGACCAAGCCCCTCCTCCTTGTGTCAAGGTTGTATTGACTCCTCAAGGGAGGCCTTACCCTCTCTGAGGAGAGGATGTGGGGTAGGATGGGGGGAGGTAGGGGGAGGTGGGGAGGCAGGAGAAAGGGAGGGAGGGGGAACTGGGATTGGTACATGAAAAAAAAACTTTACAAAAATAAATAAATAAAATATTTTCTGTCATCAGCAGCAATAAAAATAAACAAAAAACCTAGTCGCTGTACATCATGGCATTTCCAAGATAAACAAAGATGTTGAACTCAGTGTATCAAGCCAGTGTATGCCTGATGCTGCCCGTGAAAAGATGCCCATGCACAACCATCTGTAGCCCNCGCTCACTCCCATATGAATACAGACAAGCACATCTTGAGGATCAGCTACAATAAAGCTGTACAGTGAGTTGTGAGATGCAGGACAAAGATGGCCTTGCTTCTCCACAGCCAGTGGTACTCCCAACTTTCTGCTTAGTTTAGTACTTTCCTCAGTCACTGAGCCAAGAAGACTATGATGCTGCAAATTCTTCAGGTTATGAAAATGAAAAATGTGTCAGAAACCCAAGATGAGCTGCAAACAGCTGACCCATTTATTAGAACACTAACACTCAGGAGTTTTTGCTTCAGGTCAGCCCCATCCATCCATACAAATCTAGTGTTCTCATGTTTTAGATGAGATAAAACAATGATTTTAATACATGATCATAATTTTAATCCATGTTAGAATTAGAATAATAAAAAGATAAGCTAGATCCTCTTTTAATAAAGAGGCAACAACAAGAAACATCTATAATTGATTTTAATATAGAGGTATTGATAAGCAATGTCTACAGTTGATCAATCAATAAGAAACAAAAGCATATTTATTTCCTGCCTTTCTTGTTATAAATATAAGACAGGCTTCATATTTACCCATCTTATGATAATTCTCCTTTGAGCAGGTATCTCACATTGTAGCCCAGGCTATCCTGAAACTTCTGATCCTTCTACCTCAGCCCCTAAGTGTTGAGATTACTCACAAGAGTGGGGCACCACACCCAATGTTGATGATTATCTTGATGGATAGCCTACTGTGGTAGAGCTAAAGAAATCTCTCAAGTGACTGCTTTGTCACACACACACAAATGTGTCACTCAGAGAGCACTCCCACATCCTTATTCATAATCTTAACTATTTTTAGCTATAGCTTTAAAACAATGAAGGCTTAAACATATCTTTTGAACCTAGAACTTAATAAATCTTGCACGTAAGTTATAAGCACAATTCACTATTTTAAACTTGTTTTAAAAATCTAGATTTTTGAAATGAGTTAGGTTTTACTCTCAGGCTTTCTGTTGTTGTTATTTTTTAAATTTTTACTTCTCCNTTTTGTTTTTGAGACGGGATCTATAGAACCCAGGCTGGTTTGGAACTCATTATATAGCCTAGAATGATCCTGAACTTCTGATCCNCCTGCCTCCTCCTCTCAAGTGCTGGACTTATAGGCATGGATTTTTTATTATTAGTTTTTATTTTTATCAAGATGAGATGGATAGGAGGATATACATTATGTATATCTTATACCTACACTATTATAATGTAACTTTTAACATTTTGATATAGCTACTTTATCTCTTAATATTTCTGTATATGTGTATTTGCTAAGTATTTCAAAACACANTGCAGAATCCATGATCTTTCATAATGTGTACCATAAACAGAGAAAACTTAAGAGTACAACAGTATTTTTATGGGGCTAGAGAAAAACTCAGCAGTTAAGAGTATTACTACTCTTACTGAGGACCCGGGTTCAGTTCCCAGCATCCACACCACCTGTAACTCCAGCTCCAGGGGATCTGATGACCTCTTCTGTGCTCTGCAGACACCTGCACTCATATGCNCATACACCCCACACNTATACAGACACATATAATTAAAAATAAAACAAAACTCTTTAAAAATACGGTATAATATTTAGTCCACTCTTAAATCCTCCTTATCAAAACTACGTAAATCCANTTCACCATTTTTCAGCTTATATAATCAAGCTACACATAAAACCTGCAAACACTGAATATGATTCTAGGTCAGAACATTCGCAGTGAAGNAGAGGAAAGCCAGCAAATGTCCTCGGCTGTGGGACCAGAAGAGCTGCTCAGGAGTGATGGATAGAAACCGACAACTAAGTTTATCACTAAAACTGATGAATAGAAACAGCAGAAAAACCAAAGCTGTAGTATAATTATGTGGCTTTGAGAAGGAAAAGAAAGGTCAGGTTATGAGCTGAGTCTTCCTGTTTTTACAGAGGGGCATCAATGACATTGAAAACTGATAAACCAATGAACAGAAAAACAAGGAAATAGAGTCATCCTCCTGCATCTTAGTGTAGCAGCCCACAGTTTCCATTATGTGCAGCCAAATATGTAGTAAATCATTAAATTACAAATACCATAGACAATTCTCATTTTCTAAATGATGTGCAGATCTAAATAACAGAGAAATCTCACCTTATCTGGCTCTGTCACACCCAGGATCTGAGTCATAACTTGTCAATGTCAACTATCCATGTTGTATATACTACCCTTCTATCAGTCACTCAGCAGCTGTCTCCATTATCAGATCAACTGTCAAGGTATTAGAGTGTATGATAGTTAATCTTCATTATCAACTTGACTAGATTTAGAATCACCCAGGAGACACACCTATGAGAGCATCTATGAAAGTGTTCCTAGAGAAGTGTAGCAGAACATGGCAGACTCATCCTAAGTGTGACTGGTATCATCCCATAGACTGGGTCTAGGACTGAATCAAAAGGAAAAGAGGAAGCCAACATCACATCAGCCTTTATCTCTCTACTTCCTGAGTCTGGGTGCAATGTGCCCAGTTGCCTCACACTCCTGCCATCACAGCTAGAGCAGCTGTCACCACCACAATGCCTGTGTCATGACAACTCTAGCCTCAAACTGTGATCCAGAACAAGCCCTCCCTCTGGTAACATTGCCAAGATGCTGTCATAGCAATGGCTGAAAAAGCTAAGATCCAGTGTTGGGCTTTGAGTTTCCCTCAGTTCTCTGTTCAGTAGTCCCAAAGTACAAGAGCAGAGATGCAGGAGACACAGCGAAGAAAGCATGGAAGGACAGATGTACGCAGGTCTACATGGCCATGATNCCTGATATACAGAAAAACCCATAGTGTGTTGGCGTTCAGGTTGTCTTCGGCTTCAGACCTCAGCTGTGGATCTTGCAATATAACCCCATGCACAGGAGGAGACTGCTCTCTACCGGAGGCTCTTCTCTCCAGACATTACATTAATCCAGGTCTTTTCTGTGCAGCTCCCTGCAGGTCTTCTATGCCATGTGTACCCTGACAGCCACTCTCCTCTCCTGTCAGGCTTTTCTTCTTCAAGAGTCTCAAACATGAAGAGCAATCTCAGAGAAGGCAAAAGGGACCAAGTAAAAACAGATGTGAAGACACCCCAAAGGGACACCACAGAAAACCCACACACATCGCTGCAGAAGGAATTTTCCAATGAGTTGTCTTCTGCTGTGGGACCCCACTCCCCACATTTGGGCAAGGTTCTGGACAGCCATGTTGTGAGAATCCCACATGGAAAAGGGTGAGAGGGAATTCTACCCTTCCCGAAGGTGAAATTAGGTTAGACCAGGGTGCAGTCTCCTTGTGAGTCTCCAGGGAAAGGTTTCCCAGTGGTATTTCACTGCCAAAAGAGTGGATTCTCTTCTTTAAAAACACATTAGAGGTCCGAAGAATGTTGTTAAGGGAAAAGAGTGTAAGTGAGAAATTGCTTTTCCTTCCCTTTCTCTTCATTCTTAGGTTCTTTGCCTAACATGTTTGTTTCTTTTGTAAAGTTTTAAAGACGCTTAGAACTAAATGCCTTTGACTACTAAATTCAAACTAGCCACTCTGATGGCCGCAACAACTATATAGTACAACACACTCTTCAGAAGACCTAATATTACATAACAGAGTGGAAGGCACATGGTTAGTTTAATGAGTGGTTAACACACGAAGGCTCGACACAGGCACATCCCATGGAAGCATGAACGGACAGAAGATTTCTACACACAAAGCTTCCAGAGACTTCAAAACTCAATCTCCCCCACCAGCCATCTTCCACATATGTGATCATTCTGCTTGCATTGCATAAAACTGGCACCAGCATTTTCAAAATTCTTGGTTTTCAGGAAAGAAAAAAGATTAGAAAAATCTATCACACAAAGGTAATTTCAATTTCTGCAGCCTTGCTGTGCCTTGGGAGATCTCAGTCTCCGGTGATTTGGGAGAACGAGGCTCATCCTGGCACAGAGAACCTCACATTAGAGGGAATAAATGGAGACTTGGCATTGTGCTTGTGGAAGGCTGCCGACTTCTGCTCAGCTCTCTTTTCTACATCAACTCTCATGTGCAAAGGAAATCAGAGCGAACAAGTTGCTGAGAACGAAGCTTCCGCATTTGAAATGTCCAAAACTCACAGGTGGTCTTGCAGACTAAATTAGACTTTCAGGGTAAATCAATAGGGTCAGCAAGTGCAGGAGGCAATAAAACTAGACTAGACCAGTCATGGCTAAATAATACGTTATCTCTGCCAATGTAGAAACTTATAAAATAAATAATGGAGGCCATTTTCCAAGTGTACTCTGCATAGGATATTCTAATGTGTGGGGGTGCTCTAGGAACAAAATTCCTTTCATGGTAACTCTGGCTGTCTGAGTTCCTAGAGCATAGACTCTAAGCATGAAGGGAGAATTATCTCATTGTACAGCTATTGGAAGAGTTTTCAGAGTGTATTCATAGCCAGTGTTAACAGATCTCTACGTTTGATTCTAATTGTCAAGCTTCTCAAATAAAAATCAAGCACAAAGTATAATCTATTAAGCACCGTGGATGTGACACCATGCTGAGCACTTCAAAGAAAGCCCCCAAATTAAGACCATGTGATTTAAGGTCACTGAAAGTTACAACAGTGTGAAAGCAGACCCAGACAGCCATTCTCCTTTCACAGTGTGTGTGTGTGTGTGTGTGTGTGTGTGTACATTTGTGTTAGGGCATGCATGCATGGAGACCAGAGGTTAAGGTTGGGAGTTGTCCTCTATGAATCGCCCCCACCCCCTCTCTCCTTTTTTGAGACAGGGTCTCAAACTGAACCTGGAGTCATCCATATGTCCGGCCATGGAGCCCCCAGGATCCTCCTGTCGCTGCACCATCCAGTGCCAGGGTTATAGGCGGTTGCCACTATGCCTGGCTTTCTGAGTGGGTGCTGGGGATAGAAAATACCTAGACAGAAAGCTATCCAAGAGAACTCTTAAAAATTATGATAAGGATGTTGAAGGGTAGCTCTCTACAACTGATGGCTTCAGGCAGGGATGCAGGTGGGGAAGGACTCAGTTTTCATTAAGGGGCTGGCCACCAGGAGTTTGACCATGCCCTAGTGAGTATATGAGTAACACAAAGTGAACCTGTTTCTTCTTCTTCTCCTTCTTCTTCTTCTTTCCTTCCTCTTCTCCTCCCTCTCCTTCTCTTTCTTCTCCTTCTTCTTTATTTGGGGGTGGGTCACAAGGGAAGACCTGGGAGGACCTGGTAAGTGATCGTGATTGGGGCAGATGATGTGAAATTCCAAAAAAATCAATAAAAATATTATGTTGGAAAAAAAGAAATGTAGTTCCTCGTGACTGTATAGACAAACACCTGACCAACCAAGCATCTCCCTGGCCCTTGTCATTTTTATGTAGTACTCTACAAATTCCATGAGATAGTCAATAATATATTATAAAACAGGCTTTGAGTTAGAGCATTTTCACCAACTATCGGCGACTATGAGTAGTCTAAGCATGTGTAAGGAAGGCTAAGCTCAACTTGTTCTGATTTCTTTCCTCTCCTCCCTCACTCTTCATACACAGGGAATGGGGGAGTACATGCACATCTGCATACATATTCTTAAGATTAGTCTCAAACAAATGTATAGGGACATGTGTCAAAGCTATATTAGAACCATTTAAAAGGAATCAATAAGACAATAAAGTTAATTTAAGAGATGGTAGAAGAAGCTGCTACAGATGAGCAGATGGACACACAGACAAATGGGAAGGGTAGATGAATGGGTTCCCACAGCTGGGCAGATGGATAGACAGACAAATGAAAAGGGTAGATCAATGGGGTGGGAGAGACTTTGGGAAAAGCCTTTCAAGTTGCATACTCAGACAGCTTAATGGTCCAGAAGACAATCAACCCCATGCCTGTGGTTTCCTCGGTACAGTTAAAAGTCCCTTACTTCTAATTGGACAACAGTCATTTGCATCTTAGTTTTCTGCATGTTAACATCTGCATTTCATGGGTTCTGGATTGTAATCAGTGATAAATATTAAGCCAAATTAAATCCCATGTCTGACAGAGTCAGGTAATCTTTAAGTGGGCTTGTTAGACAATGCTCTAAATGACCAACCATCCTCAGACAGTGAGAGCTTTAAGAAGGAGTGGAAGGAGGTGGGGTTGTGTGGTCATGTGACGTATTCCATGCGCTGTCTGCCTATCTGATGTGCTGTTCCAGGTGTCTGCATTGTGCTATTTGGACCCCACAGTCATCAGAAAAGCAAGTGGAATAAACTACCCATCCTCAGTTATCTCTGCAGAGAAACACAAAGGGACTGAGGCAGGTAGATGAAGAATAAACCAGATGAACAAGCCAACCAAAAACTGTCGGCTGTCAGCAACAGGGGGGATAGAGTAATGCAGGCAAAAAGGATACAGAGCATAGGCGGGGAGACAGGAGACAGGAGAGCTGTACTCAGAAGTGTAATGTGAAAGCTTCTCTAGGCCATGTGGCTCTCTAAACACTTGCTTTCATGCACTCCCAGAACAGCCAGAGGGCAAACGTTCTATGTCTGACCTGTGAGACGCAGGAAGGTCTCCCCCNGCTCCTCNGTCTCATTGGTTCCCTCGTCCTTTACTGCTACTTGTAAGTGCTTCTCTACCACAACACCATGTCCACTTCCTGTACAACCCTTCAACATTTGTGACTCACTCACATTTTTACTGTCTTCTCTTGCATCAATATTATGAGTTCCAGGAGGCCCAGGACAGATTTCATCCCATGCTTGCTCCTGTCCATTGCTTAGCTCAGTGTCTAGCATCTAGTGGCTACCACAACTCCAATGGGTGGATGGATGAATGGATGGATGGATGGATGGATGGATGGATGGATGGATGGATGGATGGATGGATGGATAGTGCACCACATGAAGCCAGTTCTCAAAGATGCCTTAAAATCCTGTGTAAAGACCCCACTTTTTATGATCACCTTCATGGCAGAACACCAGAGAATCCTACATTCCAAGGCATTAGCACACTTTTAGCGTTTTATGAAAATAAAAGGCAAAAACTATCAAAGGGCTTGGGAGATAGAAGCACTCGTGTGGTCCACGAATGCACTTTGTACTCTGTGGGCTTTTGCTGTAGATCTGGAGCGGAAAGGAGCAGGACAGACATTTCTTCTGACCTTGAGGACAGGGGAGTGGCATGCACAGCAGGGTCCAAAGGCAGCCTCTTGCTCTCCATCCTGGCTGTGTGCCTGGTTATTTCTGGCTTGGACTACTTTCCAGAGCTGTCTAGGATTCACGCTTCCATGAAACTCACAGCACACACCAACCTGACCCTCTTTTTGGTTTCATTTCTTCACATTTGGAGTGTCCCCTCNTGCTAGTGATCCTTTGCTTTCCCTTCCCAGNCCCTCCATGCTGAGAGACAGCAGCCATGAAGTGACAGGAGGTACAAGGCAGACAGGGAAGCACTTTCCCTGGGAGAGGGGCATGGCTGGAGATGTCCTTTACCTTTTGTAACTAGGGATGTAAAGAAAAAGCTGCCCTGGNCCNACAGTTTTGAGGTATTATTTGTCTTAGAAATATAACATCAATTAGTGAGAATAAAAAAGTCTATCACAGACTCTTTGGCATAAGGACGGTTGAGACACTTCATCTATGACCTTGCCAGGGTCAATATTTCAGCATCCTTTATTAAAAACTAGCCCATTTCCTTGTGTGCCTTGGAAAAGTGTTGCAGAGATGAGATTCCAAATATCCTCACTGCTTCCTTTGGCAGAGCATGGTCCCACCAGGGAACTAACTGCAGAACCAATGGTCCTCCTGGCCAGGCAGGGGCCAAGGTCTTTGAATCACTTGATGATTTCATCCCTATAACAGCCATGTGCCCTTCATCAGTGCCCTTGACTTTATCACCCCTAAATGTCCTCTTNACCATGAAAGGGGACATACACCCCCATTGATATTGTAGGGACCTCCCTTGGACCACAGAGGTGTAAAGACCACAGAGACAATGCCCTCCCATCACTCTCAAACACAGAGCCATCCTTTCTGGGAACATCCTCCCATTCGGCCTCTATACTCCGAAATCTTCGGACAATAGCATTTTTTTCCCTCACTCAATGTATACAAAAGTTNGATCACACAGCCAGCCCACAGATGCACACAGAATCACCACAGCCATGATGACTCATGTTTGTCCCATGCTTTGAAATTCACCCAAGTTTTAAAGTCTCAGACCAGCTGCAAAGTGTTTATCAACATCCACACCCACCCCTGGCTGTTGACTCTGCACTTGCTCTCTGTGGAGATCACAATCCATTCTGTTTTCTCTGCTGAGAACACTCTATCTGCATGGCTAGCATTCATCACTTCCATCTTTCAGGTNCTGCTAACAAGCACCTCAGTGCAGAACCTCTGAACACTGTGGCTCCAGCTGCCTCCANGCTCATCTCTTACAGATCCTGAATCTCCTGGGAGTTTGTCAATCTCCTGACACTGAGTTAGAAGAGGATTTTTTTTTTCCTGTTGTCTACACTCTACCCCAAGTGACTCAAACAGACACTCAGAGGACACTTATTTATAATAAATGATTGCTGATGAGTAACTGAGCTGGTTTCATAATGGATCAAGCTTTTTACTTTACAGTAGGACACCAAGNAGGAAAAATGCTTTGCCCCATGCATAGTTTCCATTTGTTGCAAACATGATGGCTTGAAGCAGTTCATGTCTTTACCCCAGAGCTATGGAGGGCAGAGACATGAAATGGGTGATGATGTTAAACTGAATCCACAGATCTGTTGACTGTGCCTTTCTGGACACTGCTGGTAAGAATTTGAGTGATTATTTTTGCCTTTGTTTTTGTTTTTGTTTGTTGTTTGTTCACTTTTTCTGGTTTCTAGAAACTTTCAGAATTCATTAGCTAAAGACTCATTTATCCATCTTCAAAACTGGTAGCAGTGCCTATTGGATCCTCCTGGCTCTAACCTCCACTTACACAGACCTGCTTGGCAAATTGAGAACAACCTTCCTTTGGCAATGCTCTTGGTATCATTAGTCCTGAAAGACCCCATTTGCCATGAAAAGGAACATGTTCCTTGGTTCCAGGGCTTCAAACTTGAAAGTCTTTGAAGAGGATTATTCTGTGTGCCATTATACACACACACATGCACACACATGCACACACAAAGAGCTGATTAGAGAGACCTATCACAGATTAGGTCTCCCAACCCCTTAACNATCCATCAAAACACAAAGGAAGGTCCCTAATGACAGAGGAGCAATCACTGGTGTCCACATGTGATGGTTTGCATAAGAACGGCCCTCAGAGGCATATATATTTGAATATGTAGAGAGTGGCGATATTTGAAAGGATTAGGAAGTGTGGCCTTATTGGAGTAGGTGTGGCCTTCTTGAAGGAAGTGTGTCACTGGGGTGGACTTATAGAGTTCAAAAGTCCAAGT
>LZPO01055357.1:52909-63229 GCA_001675575.1 Neotoma lepida
CCATACACTGGATAGGGAATTCACATCTAGACGCTATAAAGCACTCCAAAAATTAAATGCCAATAAATGGGCAAATGAAGGGACCCCAGGAAGATCTGGAAGGGAGCAATGTGGTATAGATATAATAATAAAAAAAAAGTACACATGTGCATTAAATCACAAGGAATAAATATAGACTACAAATGGCCAATAAATATACGAAGAGTGTTTAATATCCTTAGCTATCATAAAAATGCAAATTAAAACTACAGTAAGATTCCATCTTATCCCAATCAGCATCAAGAAGACAAATGATAGGGCATGCTGGTGAGAATGTGAGGACCAAGGAACCTTACAGACTGCTGGCTGGAGTGAAACCTGGTACAGACACTACGGAAATCGGTATGGAGGGTCCTCAAACGCTATGTAGAACCACTGCATCATTCCTGGGTATATGCCCAAAGGATTCTAAGGCAGCCTACCACAGGGGACTTCCACATCCATCTCCACTGCCTCACTGTAATAGCCGAGATGTGCACCCAGCCTACATGCCCAGCAGCAGGTGAACAGATAAGGAAAACACACACACACACACACACACACACACACACACACACAGAGTGGAGTTTTATTTATCAGTAAAGAATGAAGATATGAAAATAGGAGTGGTCCTAAGACAGTGAAAGGAGGAATCTAACTGGAGGTGGTGGAGTAAGAGTAAGAGGGCAATGAGAGGGAGAAGAGAAAGCCCACATTTTCTCTTAATTGTAGAGTATAGATATACATGTGTGAGTAAGTGTGTGTGTGTGTGTGTGTGTGTGTGAGAGAGAGAGAGAGAGAGAGAGAGAGAAGCAAAGGTGGGAGAGGAAATGAGAGATCAGGAAGGCTAAAAGGAGAAAGGGCAAATACAAAAGAAACACACGACACATGAAAAACATCCAATCGTAATGAAATCCATTACTCAGTATTATAACTAAAAGCTTAAAGTAAACTCTATTACAATAAGTCTTTTAGCATAGTGTTTAACTGTTAGTGCACATTATTAAATGCAACACACACACACACACACACCACCTAAGCCTGTTTTAGCCATTTTTGGTGAACAATGAACAGTACAGAGAGCTGACATAAGCCCCACACTGAGCTTCTCAGGGGGGATGTATATAAGGCATTTGTCACAATGATGATGCAGCCCTGAGTATCTATCCTTTACTAAAGCCTGATTCCAGCTACGGAGCCAGATTCCAGTGTGCTTAGTTCTGATGTACTGCTGTGGTTCCAGGAGCCCACTCAGCATGAGTTGTGTTTGTAGCTTTCTTTAGGACCCTCCTGGCCGCACAGGGTCACAGGCTCTTCTTGTTCCTGATAACTCTAAGCCACCTGGAAGACAGCGGTGACATGTTTAGTAGAATGTCCCTCATTTGTTATTTGTCTGGTGTTTTTCCCATGATTAGTCAGGAATACAGGCTTTGAGAAAAAGGCCAAGTAAAGTGCTATTTCATTACATCTGTTGAAGGGACATTCCTGCTAACAATCTGTCACTATAGTGATAACTTTAGTCTCATAGATGATGTGACATAAACTATAAAGTTATACTTTTCCCCCTTTCCATATTTTTTGGAATGAGATTATGAGTTGGAGAATACTCACTTGAAGGTATTATAAACAATATATTTGTCTAGACAGATAGACTCTACATTTTTGATGTTAGAACTATCTCCAAGAATGTTTTTGTGGATAGATATTGCTTTAAAATATTTCCTAGTAATAAATGAATTACATTTTTATAGTGGGAAAAAATTTTAATGTTTATGAAAAATATCACCACAGATTTAGAACACAGATATAAATTGCCACAGTTAATATTCTGAGATACTGTTTNAAAATCTAGGTCTATATTTGAAAAGCTGAAATAACCCTCTACATATTGTATGTTACTCTGTCACTTACTATCAGTTAACATTACACAAACTTCTATCGGCTTTTAGCAGGGAAAGCATTTATTCTTTACAAACCCAGGACTCAGCACATAGTACATCCAGCTGTGACTGTGAACTTAAGGACTTCATGAACTGAGAATTCCCAAGAAGCAGACCAGCATAAACTCAGTCTCTTCCTTTGCCCACACAGTGTCACTGTAGTAACTTTGAACCGTGTAGACTTAGTTAACCCATAAGGACTGGTGGACACAGACGGGGTCATTGATGTGACCTTGGATGTTGTTTATAAATCCATTCATATAATTTCTAGGTGTTTAAAAATTTTGCAAAGCTATATAATTTTTTTTTGCTAGACTCTTGCTTCCAGGCTTTGATTCATCACTTTCGAGTTTGGGCATAAGTCCATAATTACTTTATTCTGTCATTGGAACCAGGGGCATTTTAGAATTCAGAGTTTTTCAGATTTGAAGAAGGCACCAGAGCAGGAACTTAGTGAATTATGGAAGCGAACAGCAAGGACGGGGAAACACTGAATCAGACAATAGCANCTTCTGCAGCAAACAGCACAATCAGCACACCATTTCTCTCATGCATCTCATGAGTTTTGATGGTGCATGCATTAGAGGGTCCTTTGGGTCCAGGTCATGTGAGCACCTCTTCAGTGAACTTTTCAGTGTTCTCTGGCTGGGGGCCAAGTCTGGGTCAATTTCTCAGTTTTCTGGGATGCTAGAAAAATGAAAATAGTCAAGTTCCAACTTAGAGACCACTAGGGTCTAGTGTATGTGAATCTCCACAGATAATTCTTTTTTATCCAAAAAGCAAATATAGAAATATGCCTATTTGTCTGTTCTTGTGCTATTTTCCATCATCTCCCTTCATGCANAGTACCAACTCCAGACTCTAAATGCTCAGCATTAGGTTAGTGTGTGGGATGGGGGGTGGATTTTAGGGCCTCACTTTCTGTCCTGTATAGTTGCTGCTATCCAATCCCCTCACTCAATTCTACAAAGCACCAGGAAGCCACGTCTCCTGTGTTCACCCTTCTCTCTCTTCCCATTCTCAGCTGCTGGGTCTGAAGAACGTCCTGCTTTCAGGGAAGGGCTGCTGGGCATTAGCTAATGTGTTCTTGTTTAATTCATCATGTTCTGGCTTATAGCAGGAGGCTGTAAGATTATCTTAAACTATGTATGACCAGATCAGAATTCTTAATTTCATTTTCCTTTGAAGTCAGTAATATATGTATTAAATACTTGGTGTTCTTGCTTCATATTACTATAACATCTGAAATAACTAACTTACAGGAAGAAACATTTATTTTGGCTCACAATTTTGGAGGTTCCTGTCAGACTGGCACATGTGGGTTCTGTCATGATGTGTTGCCACATCTCAGGCCCCAAACAATGCACCATGACAGAGTAAACTCACCTCCCACCAAAAGGNAGGAGGAACAAAGAAGACACGGCCACAAGGCTCCACCTCCCAAAGGTCCAATGGTGACGGTGATACCCTGGGGAATAAGCCTTTGACGGACACCACTCAAATTATAGCCCTTGCAGGGGGTGAGGGGGAGACGAACTGTCTACTAGGCAAAGAGCTCAATTAATCACATGTGCCATTTCCCAAGCTTTGTTGGCTAGTTCTTGACATGGGAACTGTGTGGTTACCTTTGCAACAAAATATTTAGAATTGGTTGTTTTCTTTCATATGGCTTACTCTGAAAAATGAGTAACCATAATTTAATGTCATCTACTTAGTGAGAAATTATCTTCCAGACACTTCCACAATTGTTTCATTGGAATTATGTAAATGTTCACAATTCTTAACAACTATGGAATGATCCTGTTAGATGAGAGAGAGACTCAGCCGGCCTTTACAAATACAATCGTCTCTAGACAGTANTGCTCTAGAACATGAGTCTCTTCCTCAGTGAACTTCACCTTCAAAATTTAAGATCTTTGGCACACTGGGGCTGGAACACAGTAAGCACTCATTAACATGTGTTGATTTGACTAGCACTCATGTTTAGGATAACTGCCAATTGATAAATCCAGTCTGGGTTAGTCACACTGCCAGCCTATCAGCTCAAGAAAAACTAAATGAAAAATTCTTTTAACACCAGGACCCCAGTTCTATCACTTTTCCAACCCTTTAATCAAGGTGAACTGTTTTGTTTTCCTTTGCTTGTCACAAATGAAATAATATAATATTTGAATTTCTAATAGGCCCCTTTCAAGCACGGTAACATGACAGTTGGTGTATGCACAATTTTTCTACCTACGGATCAGTAATGAATAAAATCCCCTTCTGTCTTCCTGGAGAAACAATTACTTTATTAAAAACTGTGGTACTAATGGGTCTTTCATCCATAACAGATGTGATATGTAAAGTGAGCATCAATCTCTCGGGGGTTTTGATGCCTCAGCAATACAGACAATTTTACCTGATAATTATATTATGACTGCATCATTTATCAGCTGGGTATGCATGGCCAGAGATTCAGTAAGTGGTCAGGTTTGTCCAGACAGTGTCTGCATTTGTGGCCTTCCTTTTCTTCCCTCCAAGAATCAGTGGGTTTACTAAGCAACATGCTCCTGGGCACATGGTCTTTGACAAAGATGTTGACAAAGGCCTTCAGTGCACAGCCTCGTGGCCACCGCAGCTGACTGATGGATGACTTCTGGTGTTTGGCCTCCCAACAGGTTTGAGAGTTAAGACTTTGAAAGATGGCTGCTGTCCTCCTCTAGAGGACAACTTACTCAAAGATGAGCTACAGGGTTCTGGGGGTGGCTAGAAAACAATGGATTTGCTATGTCTCTTGGCTGCAAGTGACAAAAAAGTTAAAATCAGCCAAAGTGGAAAATAGAGTTTATTGATTTCTATACATAAATCACAGAGCTGGAAGGCTGACTTCCAACATGGCTGGGGCTCTGGACCTGGAGTGTCATCTCAGGCTTCAAGNCTCCTCTACAACTCATTTCTTTTCTCAGTGTCTTAGTCTCATTCTCTCTGAGGATATGACAGGACACTCAGAGAAANCATATCCTAAATACTCTACCACCCCAAGAAAAAGGAGTTNTTGTCAACAATGTTACAAGAAAAATATAATGAAAATCTGGGAATGGTTNAAAATGGCCTTGNGCCTGTATTTTGCCCAATCGCTTCATTTTCTAATACTAATCTGACTTTGTGGTCAGCCCTATGGTCAGTAAGGGAGAGCTGACCANNATAAAAGGTAAGTAGAGAGTAGACAGGCTCATGAGGCACTATCTATACCCAGCAGGCTAACANGTGAATTAACCATTTTCTTACATAATGTAAAGTGTATGGGTACACTCTAATGCATGTTTGTATTTAGGGAAGTAGAAATCATTATGTAAACACAGGTTCATGTATATACTGCATGCATGCAATACATATTAATATATAGTTTTGTGAGTATGGCTGTATATATAGTTTTTCCTCTGTATGTATTTTTCCTCTGTATGGATCATTGCTACACAGTACAAGTGTGGCCTTTCCCTTTCCAAGGATCTTATTCACATCCTAGGTCATCATAACAAGTGTGTGCATTTTCCATTCTCTGTAGTCTGTATGACTATATAACATAGTCTATATTTCTACAAGTATACAGAGTATGTTTGACTCTAGCCCAATCAGCCCTGGAGTTACCCAATGTGTGTTTAGCTTCCATCTCTGGAAAAGCAGAGCATCATGCATACCTTCTGAATCCCTCGACATAGGGTGCTGTGTCCATGTTAAGGCAACAAAATGGAGCATGATTAAAAGTGACAAACTATGTGGTTTGCAGGGTTAAGGTGAAGGCACTCCAAGCCAGAGCAGCAGCCAATCAATGGCGACATTAGAATGGAAGGGAGTGATCAATGGACTCAAACTAGAGCTATAGAATATGAGCCAACTTGATCGTCAATACAGACATCAGAGTTTCCTGGAGTTTTGGGAGTAGCGCCTTGCTCACGGGGCGCAGAGGGGGAGGATGGCAGAAAATGCAGATTCTTCCACACTTGCTCTTTTCCTGGATTCCCCATGCTCTCCACCTGCTCCATCCTTCTCCTAAGTACCTGCCCTAGATCCAATTCTGTGATAAAAGCACCCCGAAGAAAGGCAACTTGGGAGAAAGGGCTTTATCATGGCAGAGAAGTCAAGGCTGTAAGAGCTTGAAACAGCTAGGCACTGCATCCCAGTCAAGAGCAGAGGGAGGAGGAAGAAGAGGCATCCTCACCACTGTTCAGCTGATCTAGCCAATGAAATGGTGCTGTCCACATATAGAGTGGGTCTTCCCATCTGAATTAACCCAAATCGGAAAAGAGGCATGCCCACCCACCAACACAGTCTTGACAGTTCCTCACTAAGACCCCTTCACAGGTGATCTAGATTTTGTCAAGTTGACAATCAAAGCTAAGCATCAAGTTACCTGTTTCACATGCAACAAAATCATCCTGGAATTGTCTCAGCCCTTGGTGATGTCAACCCTCTCCTTTGCATTTAGTNGTACAATGTCNTGAGATGTGTNTTTTGACTGAGTTGCTATCTCACAGCCTGCCTGAGAAATCAAATCAACCCTCCTGCACTCAACAGATAGATGCCCTCAAGTCCTCAGAAAAATGGTAAGTGTTGTTTAAAATGACAACTCTAATGTGCATGTGTCAAGTACATAACCTTTATTATACATTGTTTCTTTCTGTAAAGCAACTTAAAAGTTGAAATTTCTTTTTCTTTATAATTATACAAATGGGAATACCCAAAATTTAATTAACAATTAAGTTGATCAGTTTAAAATTTTGGGAGCATACATCTGCATATAATTGCTCTCCACATACTTCTGTAAAATCTAAAGCCTATATACCCAAACATAAAAAACCCATTCACGCCAGCCTTAGTTACAAGTGCACATTTATTTGACTGTGGTGAGAGTGTTCTTTTATTGCCAAGAAAGTAAGCTTTGTTCCTTAATTGTTACAATAACCACCATTTAGGAAATTCTATTGCAACATCAATATGTTATGTGCATCTATAATTAGACTAGCATGGCCTGTCTGTCATAGGAACTGATGCAAAGTATTTGTATTTTGTCTACTCAAGGCTTTCTAAGATTCTCAGTTTTTAAAGAGATGCACTTCAGCCAAGGTAAATTAAGAGAGTAAAAACACAGTCCTATCCTTGACTGCTGTGTTCTAGATGCCCTGACTTCTCCCAGAGCATTATGGGAAAGGGCACTCTTTTCCAAACACTAGCCTTCCTCTCAGTTTTAATACATTCTGGTTCTCTTATCAGATCTGGAGGAGATGTCTGCCATGAAATTGGTCACCAGAAACTTCTAGCTGCAGCCTCTTTGATCATCANTGCCTGATTCTCCAGTAGCCAATGCAAGTGATCTCTAGGTGGCTTGCCCTAGGCCATGTCTTCATACCATGTCACATCACAAAAACCCCAACACAGTGACTGAGCCTATGGTAGAAAACTAAGATTGGAACCCAGCCCAAAGGGAATTTCTCTCCTTCCCCTTCACTTGCCATGACCTCAACAGGAGGAACAATGATGCCTTGAACCAAATCGTGCAAGTGTCTAGATCCTTTATCCCTGCCCTATCTGCTACAATTAATAATTTAAAATGCTTAGAAAACAGTAGCATTTACAAGATAATGCCAAGAGTAAATATATATGTCATTTTTTAAACCCTCATGGNTGACATGCTTTTTAAAATCATGTTCAATGTGACTTGATAATATGGTCACTCTGCCTTAATACCACAGAGTGGTTCTTTACAGTTACTCTTGATAAAAATATTTACATGTTAGAATTTTTAAAATACTAAGGGACTTTTAAAGTTCTATTGTATTTTACATTATGCTATTACCATGAGATCTTGGGGACAAACAAGGAAGAAAAGGTTATGACTTAACAGCGATATATATGTGTGTCAAGTTCACAAGAAGTGGATTGTGCTGGTTAGTTCTTATTGTCAACTTGACACTACTACCTGGGAAAAGGGAACCTAATTCAAGAATGGCCCAGATCAGACTGGCCTGTGGCAATGTCTGTAGAAGATTCCTGATTCCTGACTAATAGGAAGGGCATTGGCGGCACCCTTCCTAGGCAGGGCAGAGCTTGGCTGAGTTNTAAAGAAGGCTAGCTGAGCAAGCTGGAAAGCAAGCCAGTAGGCAGTGTTCCTCAATGGTTTCTGCTTCAGTTCTTGCTTGAGTTCCTGTCCTGTCTCAATAATGAACTATAATCTTGAAATTCAAGCTGAAATAAACCCATTCGTCACTAAAAAACAAAACATTTTTAATGAGATTGCATTATTGATAATTATGAGATAGTAAAGGAAGCCTGAAAAGTTATGGGTCAGCTATGAGGTACAGGGGATACAGCAGGTGCTGCAAAGTCCACATCATTCCAGTTCCTATTGCAGCTTGGCGCCACCTCAGAGTGGTAGCAGCCAACTCAATCAGAGTATTGGTAAGGACTCCAGGTTCAGTGACCAGCAGAATTCAGAATTCAGAATTCAGCCCTCATCCAATTAGTGGCATTGATTTCATGTCTCAAGAGTCCCTCTCACTCAGTAATAGGAAGCTGAGCTCGCGCTGGTTTGGAGAGGAAGAAGAGGTGGAAGGGCACCTATTGCATTCCAGTGCATTTTCCATGGCCATGCTGGGAGGGATGTGTTACCTCCTTCAATAAATTCTTCAGGGGGCAAAGCTCTTGGCTAAATAGGAAGACATCAAAATGTGGTGGCCTTCCATCTGCCTCCANACTTACTCGATCTCCAAGACAGTACATACCCCTCTCACCTCCAGAAGGTTGTGCACTGATTCTTTCTAAATAATATCCTCTGCACGGTCTTTCCCCAGGATGAGTGTATTAAGTATGAGATAGGATGAGAAAGCCTTCAGGAACCAAAGTCACAGAACTAAGTGATAGGTAATTGAATCAGTGTTCTGAGATCCTCAAGTCATGAATGCAGCAAGGGAAGCAGCTCCCTCTCATAGGGACATGACCAACATCATATCAATGTACAGGCTAACCTAAGGAAAGCATAATAAATTTACTTAATTGTAATTTTATATGGAGGACTGTCTTAGTCACTATTCTCATAACTATGACCAAATAGCTGAAAGCATGGAACTTAAGGGAGGGAAGGGTTATTGGTTTGAGAGGGTGCAGTCCACCATGTGGACGCAGAGTTTACGGCAACAGAAAGGAGAGGTGGGGTTACTCCAAAATCCAATTCACAAATATTTAGACAAACATCAGGGCTTTACTATCCAGTGGTATACTCCTCATGAGCATAATTCATGAGATACTTTATCCATACGTTCCATTTTCAGCCTGTGACAGGCACTTGTAAAATGATTAACCCATACTGCAGAGTTATAGAATATTAAGTGACAGCCAGACATAAAAGTAACGAGAGACAAGAGTAAGGCGAGCTCTTCTCTAAAAGACACATTTTTATACAGGTAATCAATTTATCAGGACACTCGACAAATTCCAGCAAGAGACTTTCCAAAGTTAATTTAAAACCAATTAGAGGATACACATCAAGCAAGACTCTGAGGAATTTATATATTATTAATGGTGCCTCCCCTCAACTATAAAGGTCTAATAAACAGTCTATAAATCCAGGAGATACAAAAACAATTGTTCAAAGAGGGAAACAGAAAGCAGGAACTCAGGCATGTCACTGGCCACAGAAGAGCTGCCTGGTGCCCCTCTCCAGGACAGTTACAATACAGTTCTCCAACAGGATCTTGTTCCCAAATTCTCCTCAGTCATGTGACACACTGGTGGACTGTATCTTTGTCACCAGCAACTTCAAACAGGAGTGCACTTTGCACCAACAGTGATGTGTCTCACACTTGCCCCCTCCCATAGAAATGACTGAAAATAGTTTCACTACCTCAACTTCACCTTATTTTTGAGGAGTTTTCCCCCTTCTGTACCTCAGGAGACAAAACTCTGAAGACAGCTCTGGGGATTTGGTTCAGTCCAGAGTCTCCACGTGAACATGAGCAGCTAAGTTAGAGTCCTGAGAATCCACATGTCTGAAGGCAGACGGACTGTGTGCAAGGTGCTTTATGAACACAACAGGCCATGCACGGTACATGAGAGCTCACAAAGGCTGTGGCTTGCACGTGATCAAGCCATACTACTCGGCGGGGCTTCAAAAGGAATACATGAAGTTAGAGTGGATCCAGTCAAAACACATACGTGTATGAAATTCTCAAATACAAATATAAATAAGTCAGTTTGGTGGCCTGTTCTTGTGATCTCAGCACCAGGGAGGCAGAAATAAGTGGATCCTGGGAGTCCTGATCAGCCTACAGTACAGTCACCATACACAGTGAGCTCTAGATCAGTGAGAGACTTCATCTCACAATCA